>OZ012705.1:39214109-39378053 GCA_963942595.1 Cylloceria caligata
GTGAACCATTCATCGAGCCATTTTTTCACATTTTCATACGAACCAAACTGCTGCTCAGTAAGTGCGTGACCCATCGATGTAAGCAAGTGGAAATCGGAAGAGCCAAGTCTGGTAAGCCGCATGGGGTAGAACTTCCCAGCTGAGCGCTTCCAACGTGTCGCTAACTGGTTTTGCAGTATGTGATGGTACATTGTCAGGAAGAAAAATGACTTTGTGTTGTCTCTTTCGGTATGCTAGCCTTTTTTCAATCAGCGAACGGGTCAAATCGTTCAATTGTTGTTGGTAACGTTTAGTATTAACCGTTTCCCTAGGTTTTAACAGCTCATAATAGACCACGCCCCTCTGGTTCCACCAAACACAGAGCATCGTCTTTCTACCAAAGCGATTCGGTCTTGCGGTCGATGTGGATGGTGCGCCTGGGTCTACCCATGATTTTTTACGCTTGGAATACTCAAAATAAATTCACTTTAGTAGTATGTGTACACCTTTGCTCCATCCCACTCCTATCCCCACTCCTTCCCCCACCACGCGGCTACCCCCACCACCTCACTTTTCCACCGCCGCGCTACCCACTCTGCTTGACCAGTGTCGGTAACGTGGAGATGGTAAAGTGAGGTGGTGTGGGTACCTTGGTGAACAAGGAAGAGTAGAGATAAGAGTAGGATGGAGCAAAGGTGTACACATACTTGGGAAAATGAATAAAATTATGTACTCACCACCACCGCAGCTGTTGTAGGCATCTACCCTCCTGCCAAAGCGATTTTAAACTCCTGTCTCTCGAATGTACTCTCTCACACACGCACACACACACACACACATACACATGCACAGCGTCTTTAATTCATTACTATGTCCTCGTCAAAGCCCTCGTCCACGGCATCGATATCGTAGCCGATATCTATCTCATCACCGAGGGCTTCTATAATAAACGCCGCCACATCCACGCGTTCACCGTTTGATAAGCGAACCCGTGGAACGCTATCACCGGCAAGAGGTCGCATCATGACAGCGATCAAGTCATCTCCACCGCACGCTTCTTCGACGAGCTGCTCGATACCTGCAACGTCCACGCGGTCGAGTCCGTATATGGAAAACTCCATGACAAGAACCGGTAGCATACTTGCTAGAGGATCCGGATGAAATAGGTGAGACCAGTCGATGTAAATAGTTTCGCCGAAATCGACTAGCAACACCTCGCAGTACCCATCAAAGTCCGGGTAAACCACTTCCCCGCGGACAACGTTATTGAAACGAGGCACAATACAGGACATGCCGATATGCAACTCCCCAAGTTCAATGGATCTTCCACGACGTTCCACTAAATACACACTACGTAGGAGTTCTTCCAGCTCGTCGTATGCATCGCACATTTCCTGCGTACGCAGAAACACACTCATTACACTCTCGACAAACATTAATCGGCACCAAAACGCGTCGCTTAAAATCTCCTTGCCGTATCGTGGATACATATTGCTTTTTATTGTTTCCAAACAGGATGCCAAAGACAGACTAAATGCTCGAGACGCTACTAGAGAGTATCACGGGCATAAAGATAACAGCCTCCTATGAATCATAACTAGGTATTCATCACTTTGAATGCAACGAAAGAGGTTTTCGAGCATGCATAGCCCTGCGCTATGCTCCTCGCAAAGTGCTTGCTCTGCAGTAAAAGATATAGAATATGTTCCCTCACAGAGAGAGAGAGAGAGAAAGACTTTAATTATTATGCTATAAAAATAAGAGACACAGTAAGATCAGATATTTTTAAATTAACCAATATTTTATGGAAAGCACTTTATACATTTACCGTCGTATGCAACAGCCCTGCAAACACGGTCATCCACGCTCGGAGATTCCTTCACCGTTAATTTTATTTTTATCGCTATATGGAATTAATTTGTATTATCACTCGTAATATTGCTTTTAAATTATTTTTCACTGTGGACGTTGTCACCATAGTGTACTTCTGAAAAAAAGAACGAAACAACTATTTAATTGAGCGCACTGATCAATAAAAAACATCGTGTACAGAATAATCGATATTGTCTTACCTGATATGCCACGACTCATTATACAAAGTTGGCAGCGTTGATGATCTTCTGCCACCGACGACAACTGCGGATGAGGATGTCGGGTGGCACTTTTCTTTCCCGAAGTTAGCTCTATCTTCCTCTCGCTCTCCATGACACGAATAACGAACCCTCGGTGTCGGCTCATATGCAGGGGCTGCTCGCTCTGCAAAACATTATTTTTTTAATTGAAAATAAATATCACATGATTTAAAATTATTTTATATTTTTTACTTACCAAGCTCCGCTGCTTTGCTGCTAATCGACATTGGCACGTATTCCATGATCTGCTGTGTTAATAAAACAGAGACGAGCGATCCGTCTTCTTTCTAGCGCAGACCTTTGCTGATGCTTCGGTTTTACGACTGTCTCTCACTCTCTTTCTCTTTCTCGATCTCACTGTGACTGACATCGGTGTATACTTTATAATGTTTCGCGCGAAATGTACACTATATACAATTATTTACAACAGTTTCTTTATCACAAATAGCTGCACATACGTAGAATTATTGCGTTCGCAACGCAACACCCGATGCATGATCAGCGATATGACCACGAAACAGCACAATTATTTCGGACAAAATAATTTTCATAAACTCCGTATCCTCTGGCGTTAGCAAGATCGCGATGTGTTCGAGCGCTTCTTCAAAGAAGTCCTTGGAACCGATGATCTCATACGCTACTGCACGAGGCATTTCACTGACAACTATCTTTTCACGGACATATGATACCACCTCGTTCATACACCTCTGAATCGTTTAACTTTTGCTCTCTAGAACTTGCATATGAATATCAATTCTTCTACTTATTTCGACGAGCATATCAAATGTAGACCGCTGAAGAACAATGTTTGGAGAGTATTTTCGGAAGCGTTTCCGTTTCGATTCTCCAGATTCCTCTTGATTCTCGTATTCCTCATCAGCGCTACCACTTATTTTACCAAATGACACAGCTCTGTGCTGGTAACACGAGGTTAAAAGTGTGTAATGCGTTGTGTGCTCTATGCGGGTATTACACGCTTTCTCGGCATCAGTCCCATGAGCTTCGAAATATTGTTGTACGCGAGAAAAATCACTTTTAAACACTCGCCACTCGTCCGCACCGAGTGTAATTCCGGTAAAAGTATTCGACAATATTTTCACCACCGGTGTAAGCGTACACGTAGAGTTCAACTCGAACCCGGCTACGATTATTTTACCAAATGATTTATTTAAACCGTACATAACGGGGTTCGCTATATACTGCGATATCGCATGAGGCTTAGCACCGTTATTTGCCATTTTTATTGCTTTCCTGTAGACTGTAACTTTTCGAATGAATCGTCGGTGGTGTTCATACTCCGTTTTATACAGAGTGCCCCCACCACCTAACTGCATTGCCTCTTCTTTTGATACTGCAAATCATACGCCTGAAAATTGCTAGCCAATATCCTTTGATATTTGTCGCATTCTCTTCAACAGCCTAGTAACAGCAGCAGATATATCCCAAAACTCTTGCATACTCGCGCACACTTATGCGCACACGCACACAATGACATACAGATAATATTCGTCGGTGAAATTTGATGATTTTCCTCATGGCCAAGTGCCTTGAAATTAGATGAAAACAATATGACTTTCATCAGCGAAACTCGATAACTAAGTACATCATCATCGCTAAATATTTCCCTAGGTCTTGCTTTTGTAAAGCGATCGCGTGCGGCCATCTTCTTGGTTAGTCGTATTCATTACATCGTTGCAGTATATGCAGAGAGAGAGAGAGAGAGAGCTTGTTAAATGAATATATATAAAAGTGAGCCGCTTTGAAAATTCTCTAGTTAATTGTCTGATTTACTGTGGTTACTACTTCTACTACTCTAACAGCACAATCATGGTCAGAGTGGTAAAGCGCTCATTGATAAGAACATTGATAGAGTTTATATTGAAGCGTAGACCGTCGTTGCGTTCGCGCTGGGGTAGAAGAAATTTACAGATCACCCTATGGGAACTTCCGACACAGGCGGTTGTTCGTAAAATTCGCGGTATGCTGTGCGAGTGTCATCAGCGCGATTTAGTTGACGCGTATAATATTGGATTGTTTGATAATCAAATAATTATTGATTCGGTGGTGCGTGTTATTCGTCGACGAGGCTGGCTGAATGAGACTGCTCTGCAACCCATACTCAATGAAAGACGTAAGTAATATACAGCGCTAATTACTTTTATTTTATTTCCTTTATTTCATAAGATTTTTATATAGTTCGACGGTATGAGGACGCAGAAATGGGATCCGACACCTATGATTTCGATGAGGAGGGTAGAACCGATTCAGATGATCATAGCAGGGACAACGATGGCGACAGCACCGTAGGGAATCGCTGGATAAATTTTACCCAGCCATTCTGCGGTTATAAACCTACAAACGGTCTTTTCATGGCAGGCCCCTCGAGAGAACCAGATGAATCCGTCGCAGGCCCATCGCGACAATACAGTTCAAACGATGATGCCAACAGCAATACAGACAGCGAAGAAGAAGAAGAAGAAGAAGAAGAAGAAGAAGAAGAAGAAGAAGAGGAGGAGGAAGAAGAAGAAGAAGAAGAAGAAGAAGAAGAAGAAGAAGAGGAGGAGGAGGAGCAAGACGTAGACGATGACGACGAGGAGGAGGAGGAAGAGGAGGAGGACCCTGTAGATTCAGGTAAGCTTTTAATAATACAACTACGCTGACAAAAATAAAAAAATTACGCGGATAATAATAGTAAAATGAAAAAGCAGGGTACGAGACGGACCCAAACGTTTTTCGCTTTGCACGATTCACTGTGCCGAGACCGCCGACAATCGAGTTGGTTTACGAAATGCGTCGGCGGTTCCCGGGTGCAGTCGACGGATTCGAGGACTAGAAGCAAATATAAGTTTGTAATTCTTACGTTACACGAATTATATGCATAGTATAAAGTCAGCGACAAACAAAAATTTAAAGTAAATAAAATAAAAATTCTAATAAATGGTTTAATTATGCCTGCAGGTGGACAGACCGGCGATGGAAGGACTGCTGCACGGGGTGGTGATATTTTGCCTCCTGGTGAACGTTTCGGTATCGACAACGAGCAGAGACGTTATTTTTCACGCTTTAGGATGCAGGGTCGAGAGACAGATTTTTATTTTCGTCAGCCACCGGTCGGTATCGATCATCTGACATGGTTCGAGGGAGGTGTACGAGATGTTCTCACACGTCTTACAGAATCGTGCGAAGGACATGATTATGTGGGTATGACTCTGAGCGTACCGTCTTTTGCGCAAGGACCTGTATGGTTATCATTTCGACCAGCTCGTGACATCGTTCCCGACGATATATGGCGACTAATTAATAGTGTAGCTCAGAGCGCGCGCGAATTTCGAATAGACGCTGGTACATGTAGAATGACGACGTGTATAGTACGAGGCGTCGAAGGAGCCGGTGTGGGCACTAGGCTTACACACGAGTCTATAGCAAAAAAGTCAATTTTACGCATAAGTAATCGCGATAATTTGTGTCTACAACGATCCCTTGTCACTGCCCGAGCGCATGCTGAACGCGGTCAAATACGTGCGGGTGTGCTACACAGACGATGGTGTCAAATTCGGAACGGGCTTCGAGGTGCGCAATATACAGCGGCGATAGAGCTCACACGTAATGCAGGGGTAACGACACCGTCTAGGGGGTGTGGTGCGCGCGAAATTCAGCTCTTTCAGGAGTACTTGGTTCACGAGGGTATAGCGATTGTTGTTTATGAATTTCTCACCTTCGGAAAACGCGTTCCGGCTCTGTACGATGGGCGAAAATACGTACTCACTGCAACAGGTAAAATTAATCATACACTCTTTATTCTCTATTACGAGCGTTCTCATCACTATCAACCGATATTAAATCTCGCCGGTGCGCTAGGTAGTCGGGGGGTTCTGCACGCAATGTAATTCCAAGTATATTCGAGTACTCGAGCATCGATGTAGCTATCAATGTGCTCGATGTAAATCCACTTATTGCAATGGTAATAGAGACTCTCAGCCTGAGTATTGCGCAGACTGTAATCGTTCGTTCTTTGGTGCTTTTTGCCTCGCTCATCACAAAAGTGAGGGCTCCGCGGGTATCACGTCTCGTAAATATAGACGGTACAACGTCTGTAACGCATTGAAAATCTGTAGAGGCTGCTCGCGTATGATTAAAACCACAGATAAAAAGATGCATGTATGTGGTATATCGTTTTGTGCTACATGCAAACAAACGCGGCCGACTACGCATGCATGTTTTATAGCACCTCTTAAGAAATCAGATGCGCAAAAGGAGAAGAAAAAAGACAAGTCTTCCACGAGGTTTTTATTTTATGATTTTGAGACGCAGCAACACGCGCAATTGCATGATGATAAATCGACACGAATTCACGAGCCGAATTTATGTGTCGCACAATGCGTATGTATGGCATGTCTGGATATCACAGATATAGAGACAGATTGTGCTAACTGTGGTAAACGTGAATTCGTGTTTATCGATGATCCTGTTGGGGATCTCGTAAAATTGGCATTATCGCAAAAATTTAAAAAGACCATCTGCATCGCCCATAATGCTAGAGGTTTCGACGCACAATTTATTCTACGGTATTTTATCGAGGTGCAAAAAACACAGCTGCCCTCTCTGATTATGAACGGTACGAAGATTGTCTCGATGAAAATTGGCGATGTCGTTTTTCTCGATAGTCTAAACTATTTACCCATGGCTCTTAGCGCTTTACCTAAGGCCTTTGGTTTCGCTGATGAGGTGGCAAAAGGTACATTTCCCCATTTATTCAACACACCGGAATATCAGAATTACTCAGGTCCTCTGCCGGCTTTGCATTTTTACTCACCCGATACCATGTTCTCAGCGGATCGCGAGCGCTTTTTAAAATGGTATGAGGAAGAATCGAGTCGCGTAGATTATAAATTTGATTTTGCGACGCAATTTCTGCAATATTGTCGTACAGATGTTACGGTTTTGAGACGAGCGTGTTTAGCTTTTCGAGAGTTACTTATACGTTGTGGGAGCGTGTGCCCCTTTACAGAAGCATGCACGATAGCATCAGCATGTATGAGAGTATTTCGAAAGAATTTTCTACAGAAAGATCGCATTGCGGTGTTACCACCAGGAGGATATCGCTGGGGCGATAAGCAATCGCGCAAGGCCGTCGTATGGCTCGTATGGCTCGAGCGTGAGCTCAACTGCGTTATCGCTCATGCTGGACGCACGAGAGAGTATCGCCCTCCGGCCGGCCTACCGGCCGTGGACGGTTACTACGTGGATGCGGGGGTCCATCACGTTCTTCAATTTCATGGCTGCTTTTGGCACGGTTGTCCGCGATGTTATCGCGTGAATAGAGATGCTCGAACTAAATTCGGCGATACAATGGATGAGCGATACGAGCGTACCATTCTTATTTCCGGGCGAATCAGATCGAAAGGGTACACTCTAACCGAAATATGGGAATGCGATTTTGACAGATTACTCGAGAATAACGAGGAAATGTCGATATACGTGAAAAATCACGCCATGGTCAAGCAGGCGCCTCTCGAACCACGCGATGCATTCTTTGGCGGTCGAACGGAAAATTTTGTAAGGTTGTACGACGTCGCGAATGGGGAGCAGATACGCTATGTGGATGTTTGCTCGCTGTATCCGTGGGTATGTAAGAATGGAAAATACCCCGTTGGACACCCGAAATTGTACGTAGGCGACGAGTGTCGAGAACTCGTAGGACCTGAAAACGATCTAAGTGTCATCGAGGGTCTCGTGAAGTGTACCGTGCTGGCGCCTCGCGATTTGTATATACCCGTACTGCCTGTTCGCATGCATGGGAAGCTACTGTTCCCCCTGTGTAGAACGTGCTGTACAGATATGGACACATCCGAGGTTTGTACACACGATGACACGACTGAGCGAGCGTTTGACGGCACATGGGTCGTGGACGAACTGAGAAAAGCTGCGTCGCTCGGATATAAAGTGACGCGTATCTATGAAATTTGGCAATACGTTGTTACGCAGTATGACTCGACAACGCGACGAGGCGGTCATTTTGCCGAGTACATCGATACATTCTTAAAAATAAAACAGGAGGCGAGTGGTCCGCCAACAGAGTGTAACGATGACGAGGAAGCAATAGAGCGTTTTATAGCATTGTACAAGGAGTCTGAGGGTGTATATCTCGAGCGAAGTGCTTTGCAGCCAAATCCGGGTTTACGTTCACTAGCGAAATTGGCTCTTAATTCATTCTGGGGAAAGTTTGGTCAACGAGAGAATCTCACGAAAACCGTTATCGTCTTCACGCGCGCTGAGTTAATGAATTTACTAACGAGTCCGGAGATTGAGGTGACGGGGATGCTACCGGTTAATCACAAGATTATGTATGTAAACTATGTGAGCAACCGCGATGCTATCTAACCATCACCGACATCAAACGCCGTGATTGCAGCATACACGACGGCACAGGCACGCCTAAAATTATACAGTTATCTTGAGGGGGTCGGGCGGCGAATATTGTACTGCGATACGGACTCCTGTATTTACGTGAGCCATCCCGGTGGTAACGAGTATGAGCCGCCAATCGGTCAATTTCTAGGAGATCTTACGGATGAATTAAGTGAATACGGGCCTGGTAGTTATATAACTTCTTTCATTTCGGGTGGACCAAAATTTTACGCATATCTTGTTCGTAAACCCGACGGTACGGTTATTGAAAAATGTAAAGTGAAGGGTATCACCCTAAACTTTGCGAATAGCCGTCACGTAAATTATAACGCATTACGATCTTTCGTGACAGGAGCAAGGTGCGTACCTATTATTTTAAAATTCGACGCTATTCGACGTACGGAATTTCATCATGTAGTAACGCGTAAAGAAACGAAATCATGCGAGCCTGTTAACACGAAGCGAAAACGGCACGGGCTGTACTCTACTGTACCGTATGGCTATTGTGAAATACGCTAATTAGTATAACGCAAAAAGTATATAGTTTTACGGGTGAATTGGCGATATTTAAAAATAATCTTTTTGTCTAATTTCATGTAACATATTTACTGTGTACAATACATTGAAAAAATTGATTTATCATGTATAAAATCGTTATCGGATCGTTCTTTTTGTGCTGCTATTCGTAACAGTAGCTGCTATCTCTCTACCGTTCCCTTTTGTGCTGACTTTCTCATCGTTGATTCCTTTTGTCCCGTCTTTCTTATCGAGTGTTTCCTTTTGTTCTGGCTTTCTAGTGCTACATCCGTGGATATAATATCGTTGTTTAGAATTTGATGATTCGTAAAATTTGTATATAGAGATGTATGCATAGTGAAATAAAAATATTGCTTTATTTGTGAGAAATATAAAAATTATCGTTATTCAATATACATACAGCGTAAACGCCAGCTTATACCGCGGGCCCGCGCCTCATCAGCTAGTGCAGGCGCGCCGCGTCTTATCAGCTCTTCAAGGCCGCAAAAATAGCTGATGCCGCGGGGCCGCCGCTGCCGCCGCCGCAGCCGCAGCCGCGGTATAAGCTTATTTAAGAGTATGCTGATTGATTTTGATAGACACACATCGATATGGATACACGTTGGAAACATCCGTGGACAGCTGTGATAAGCGGTCCTACGGGGTGTGGTAAAACATATTTTGTAAAAAAATTCTTTAAATACATGCGCGAAATGACGGATGTCCCGTTCGAGCGTATACTTTTTTATTACTCAGAGTGGCAGTCCGGGTATTCAGAGTACGGTGATAAAATCGAATTTCGCGAGGGCTTACCGCAAGCAGTAGACTACTCGAATGACGCAAGGCCTAAACTTGTGGTCATTGACGATCTAATGCGCGAGGCATCCAACAATACGGTGGTCGATCTTTTCACCAAGGGTAGCCATCATAAAAATCTTAGTGTCATTTTCATCACGCAAAATCTCTTCCATCAGGGTCACGGGCAGCGCGATATCTCCTTAAACGCTAATTATATCATTGTCTTCAAAAATCCGCGAGATCGCGCGCAAATTCAACACCTAGCCCGACAGGTATGTTCCGAGAATCCACGATTTTTGCAGGAAGTATATTTCGATGCAACAGCCGTACCGCACGGCTATCTATTATTCGACTTGAAACAATCGACGCCTGATAATTGTCGATTTCGCGCCTGTATATTTCCCGATGACCAATACCATTACGTTTACGTGCCTCAAAAAGCAATAAAAGTTCGCGATGCGTCGCGCGATGTACCAGTAATGCGCTTGTAATGGCGTTGCGCGGACCTCTCGATAAAAAGCAAATAATTATATTGCAAGCGTTGTGTTATCTGAAGCAAGAGCAACGACGTGCAATTTTGCGCAAAGCAGATGTAGCGCTTGTACGCTGTATATGCGAGTGTGCTCTAAACGTTTTACAGGGAAACGTGAGTCTGAACAACGTGCAAAAGAATCATCTTAGGAGGCACGCGACAATTCTTCGACGACTAGCCGCCAAAAGGGGAAATTGGAGCGGTAAGAGGAAGATCATCGTCGAGCACTGTGTCGGATTTCTCAAGTTGCTTCTTGCGCCTGTCTTGGCCTACGCGAGACATGGAGTATGCCAGAAAGATGGTACTTATTCCTCATGATAACATACATCGTCTCGCTGGACTCGCCACTACTGCCGCTGCTACTACTACTACTACTACTACTACTAGTGCAGACCCGTTGCCTTCCGTACAGACTACCGGTACGCCATTATCGCGCCTCGACTCTGAGCTGAGTGAAATTCTAAACTCTCACTCGTACAAGAGCGAGAGAGAGAAGTGGATAGCGTACCAACAGGTTTTACAGCGTTATCTTCACATGGTCGAGTACGATAATGCCGTACCGAATATTTCATCAAAACGAAAAGTAGCAATACTCGATAGCCACGAGAATAAATCCGACGACGATTTAATGAACAAAGCTAAATCGCGGCTCAATGACACACTTATTATCGATAGCGTACCAAAAAAATTTAAATCTAAAGCAATATCGTTGCTTCGCAATTTGCATCGCAGCGCCGTTGGTAAAAAAATGACATGGGACCGTAACGGCGTTGTTTCCATAGACGGCAGAAGAATTTCAAATTCCAATATCGTTGATCTTGTTAACGATGCTATGCGTGCTAGAAAACGCGAGAAACCCATCGGACGATCTCACTTTGCCAAACTCCTGCGAGCGATACAGATGCCCCGTGAATTTATCGGTAATCCCGCGTTACTACACGAGCCTACACCTACATCATCCTCGACACCACAGCGGCGTCTTATTTTACCGCGCGAAAACGATAGTAGCAGCAGCAGCAGCAACGGTAGCAACAACAACAACAACGACGACGAGGCCGAGACTGCACACTCAAACAGAGATTTAATGCTCACGGCTGAAAACGACATCGTCGAGGGGGAGGAGGGGAATGAAGAAGAGGACGAACAATTGCAAAACTTTGCACAAGTAGAATATCGACCACCCACACAGTTAGAAAAGAAAAAGAAAAAGAATCCATTTAACTGGTCATCGCTAAATTTATGAAAATTCTTCAAAAAATCTATTATGACACCGCTCATCCTGCTTCCTATTCTCGGGCAAAAAATTTGGCCCAGGTGGATCGTAGAAAAGCGCGAAAAAATGTTTTACCATGGCTCGAGACACAGGATTCATATAACATGCATCGCCTCGTACGACGACGATTTCCCCGTCGTACGTACAGTGTGAGTAATAAAGACGATGTATGGGAGGCTGATTTAGCTGATCTTCGCTCGATAGCCACGTACAACGATGGGTACGCGTATCTGCTTGTTGTTATTGATGTGTTGAGCAAATACGCGTGGGTCGAGGCTTTGCGTGACAAAACGAGCGCAAACGTGGCCCGCGGTCTCACACGCATACTCGCGCGCAGTAACAATCGTCGCCCGCAACAATTGCAAACTGATCGAGGCAAAGAATTTATCGGCGCACCGTTTCAGCAAATTCTCAAGAAAAAGAATATCGATTTTCGCGCTGCTCGTAACCCTGATATAAAAGCCTCGATTGCCGAACGCTTTAATCGAACAATAAAAGAGCGAATGTGGCGCTACTTTACATACACGCGAAATAAGCGTTACATCGATGTTTTACAAAAATTTTTATATGCTTATAATCACACTAGACACAGCGGAACGCGTATTCCTCCGAGCGAAGTAACCCTCGAAAATGCCTCTATAGCCCGAGACAATTTAGCACGGCGTTACGAGCGTAACGCGAAAAAAATTAAAAAGCCTAAATACAGCATCGGTGACTTGGTACGTATCAGTACAGCTAAAGCAGCTTTCGTGAAAGGATATGAGCGTGGTTGGAGTAACGAATTATTCAAGATTCAACGAATATCGGTGAATCGAGAGCCATTCGTGTATATTTTACACGATCTGAATAACGAGACTATCGACGGTATTTTCTACGAAGCAGAATTATCACGAGTACGAGTGCCTCCGTCATCTGAGAAGACGAAAGAGAAGAAGAGGACAAAGAAGAAGAAGAAGAAGAAGAAGAAGAAGAACGCTCGGGATCATCGTCCGTGATAAATATGAGCTCCAAGGATAGCTCTTTCTTTGTCGTACTACCGAGCAACAGTAGTATGCAGTATTTTCCGGATAATACGACGACGAAATTTATTACAAAACTACCGCGTCAGATACGCCTGCACGGAGAATGGGCTGTTTCTCTTGTGGAAATTGCTTATCCGATGACTCTTTTACATGTTCCTACTGTAGAAAATCTCGTAACTTTTGAAGATGGTGATTATGATTTATCGGGTTTAAATCTTTTAACACGGAGGAGCACTGATAGAGACCAAGTAGCACCTGGTGTATATCGCTCTATAGACGCTCTTTTGGAGAGTATAAATCAGCTACCTCACGTGGCCGATCATTTGCGCTTTAAATCGCTTCCGAGCGGGCAGGTCGAAGTGGCACGCGTATGCGACGATCTACGCTACCACGACTTTCGCGTATCGCCCGCTATCGCAAGGCTACTAGGATTCTCAGAAGAGGCTTGTAGCCCCATAATGATAGAACCGCATTGCGAATACACAGGGTCGAGGCCTGCATCTCTCACCGGTGCTATACCGGGCAGCATGTTTTTATACACAGATATCTGCGAGAGCTATATTACAGGCGATGTACAAACACCCCTCTTACGAGTTGTTCCCATTGATACTGATGACTGTCCGTATGGTTCGATAAAAATTAAATCGTTTTCAACGCCACGATATATACCTCTCTTGCGCAATAATTTACACACTATCGAGATCGATATAAGAGACGAATTTGGGGATCCTATACCATTCGAGCAGGGAACGTTGACTGTGACACTACATTTTAAAAGGTCCCACGATTGATTACACCACTATGGATGATATTGACAGCGTGCAGCACGGATGGGGTCGTCGCGGGTACGGTGGTATTAGCCATGTTTATATCGGAACACCTAATCAGCGAGGACACGGTATCGGTAGCTTTCTCGGGGGCCTGTTTCGTCGAGTGTTACCGCTTTTAAAGAAGGGCGCTAAAGCAGTTGGAAAAGAGGCGTTGCGTGCTGGTGTAAACGTAGCCGGTGATATCCTCGATAGAAATATAGCTGTGAAAGATGCTATTCGCGAGAGAGCGCGAGAATCAGGCAGTAATCTCAAACGCAAAGCCTCTGAAAAAATTGACACTCTCATGCGGGGGTCTGGTTATAAAAAGCGCAAAATTTCACGTACTCCTCATTCATCGAACGAACGTAAACCACGACGTACCTCTCGTAAAAATAAAAGTGTAATAAAGAGAAAAACAATAAAGAAGAAGAAGAATAATAAGAACAATAAGAAGAAGAAGACTCGTCAACGAACAGTTGCAGATATTTTTGGATAGCTGAAACAAGATGGCTTTTCTACATGCGCACTCGTGCGAGTGTCTTAAATCGGAACTTGAATTATTTTCACTCCCACCGACGCAAACTACTATCGAAGGCTCCAATTGGGTGTATTACAAACCAATATCTTCGCTAACAGATGATTCACCGATTGAATTTGTTATCCCCGGACAGGGTGATGAGTATATCGATCTCGCGCATACTATGCTTAGTCTGAGAGTGAAAATAACATCTCCTACCGTTACGGAAATTGCCGCGGGCACATCGCCGAAAGTAAGTGCCGGCCCTGTAAACAACCTCTTGCATTCTATGTTTAATCAGGTGGATGTATACCTGAATCAAAAAATAGTTTCACCTCCAAATAATGCCTACGCTTATCGAGCGTACATAGAAACACTTTTGAATTACGGTCCAGCAGCAAAAAATTCGCATCTCACGAGCGTTCTCTGGTACGACGATACACCTGGAAAAATGGATGATATAACATCGGAAAATACGGGGCTTGTGAAGAGAAAACAATTTTTAAATGTCGAAAAAACTGTGGACTCGCTCGGTCATCTGCATTGCGATATATTCAATCAGGAGCGGTTCCTATTAAACGGTGTCGAGATGCGTCTACGGTTGGTTCGGTCTAGAGATTCATTTTGTCTTGTGGGCGATACAAAGAATGGTCAATTCGGCTTAAAGATTCTCGAGGCATCGCTTCTCGTTCGTAGAACGAAAATAGCTCCTGGTGTGCTGCTCTCACATGCTAGAACTCTGGCAAAATCTACGGCTAAATATCCTCTTACGAGAGTCGAAGTAAAAGCCGTTTCAATACACTCGGGTGTTCATGGAGAGACTATCGATAATATCGTGTTAGGTCAGTTGCCGAAGCGTATAATTATCGGTTTTGTCGATAACAAAGCGTTTAACGGTGACTTCAGTATGAATCCGTTCTATTTCCAAAATTACAAGATGAATTATCTCTCGTTGTATGTAGATGGTGCTCAAATACCTTCGAAACCGTTACAACCTGATTTCACGAAAAATCATCTATATGTGGATGCTTTTCAAACGTTGTTTTCGGGAACTGGAATACATTTCTTGAACGACGGTAATTCGATCGATCGCGATAATTATCGCGATGGATACTGTCTGTTTGCTTTTGATTTGACGCCCGATCTTTCGGCGAACAGCAATACACATTGGAATTTAATAAAGCACGGTAGTGTGAGAATAGAGGTACGATTTGAGGATGCGCTTGCTTCAACGATAAATTGTGTAGTCTACGCAGAATATGATAATGTCCTTGAAATTGATGCCTCTCGGCAGGTAATGGTGGATTTTACCGGATAAGCGAAAAATGTGTTGATGTCGGCATAAAATTATTTCGTGTTAAGACACGTAGAAGCGTGTCCGCGAGTAACTAATCAGTCGAACTCAGTCATCTGTACGGATTAGACGCGAAAATGGATATCGTCGTGGATATACAGGGAATGCGTGGTAAAGACTCGGAATTTATTCCGAAAGAAATTGCCGTGGTAGCAGTGGATAGACCGTACTCTGCTCACTGGATCGTTGCACCGCCGTGTCACTTTGCCGAATTACCACAGCAATCGAGAAGCCAGAATAATTTTCTCTCGAAATATTTTCACGGTATGGAGTGGTACGAGGGCGATGTGAGCTGTAAACAGTTATACGCTAACCTGCGTGAAATTTCGCGAAAATCAAGACGCATCTATACGCGCGGTCACGAGAAGGCTATACTTCTTTGCGATATCACGAGTCGTGAAATTTCCAACCTGGAGGATGAGGAGGGCGCCCCATCGTACACATTTATGCCGAAATCTTTGCGAAAATGCTTCAGACACGCTATGATAAACGATACAGCGTCTTCGCATTGTGCAATGCGCCAGGCTTTCCAAATAAAAAATTGGCTTCGCGAGCATCCATTTAAAGGAGAATCATACATGGATGTTTGGTCAGCAGACGAAGAGGAAGAGAATAAAAAAGAGGAGAAATCTTCATCATGTGGTCGTGACACGATCGACGACGCTGTGAAATAAATTTTGCATATATACGTCTTTCAAAGCGTATCGGTCATCATTTAATCATTGACTATGTGTTCAGCATGAACACTAGACAAATCTACGAGAGTCTGCAGTATCTACCACTTTCAACCGTTGGCGTATACCCGGCTGACAGAATTCCTCGTGTATGGTCGTTGCCAGCCGGACTCGTAGTTAACACGGATAACCACGACGGATCTGGAGAGCATTGGATCGCTATGTACGTTAACCATCATGGAAAAGGAATGTACTTTGAGAGCTACGGGCTACCACCGGTTATACCGCTACATCTCGCCCGACTACGAAGAAACTGCAAGTTCTATCGGTATGGCCTCAAGCAGCTACAGAGTAATACGTCGGATGTGTGTGGACAATTTTGCATCGTATTCCTACACCTTATGTCGTGCGGCTTCACTATGTCGCGATTTAATAATCTCTTTAGCGATAATGTAACGAAAAACGACAGATTAGTGCGTGAATATTACAATGCTTTTGCCTCTCGACGATCAGACAGTGATAAAAATAAATTTAACGGCAGAGGAGTCTCCGAGCGAAGATTACCGTGTTTGCAGGGATGTTGCATACGACGGTAAATATCTGTAAAGTGATTTAAATAATATATTGATTAATTAAAAACAAATACATCGGTTTACTGTGTCTCTTCTTTTATAATTATATATAAAATATAATCGAGGTCTCTCGCGGCACGGTATCATATTCTGTGTCTTTTACTGCAGAGCATTCGCTTCACGAGAAGCACAGCGCAAAGCGGTACACACGTGCAAAACTGCTGACATTGCATTCAAAGCGCTGCACACCTAGTTATGACTCAGAGGGGGGTTTGTTATCTTCAAACACTGTGATCACCGCCAGCCTCATCCGGAGCATTCAGTCTGTCTTTAACTTCGTGATCGTGCAGTCTAAAACGTTTTTCCGCTATGTATCCTCGTTATGATGCAAGTATTCTGGGTGTCGCGTTTTGGTGCAGTGTTTTATATATAGACTTGGACATGGTGGTTCATCTGCGAACCGATGAAATGTGGGACGCGTACGAGGAGATGGCGAAAATTCTCCATCGTGTTTTTTACGAGTGGGATCGCGCATCGTTTAGTATCGCCCTGGAGGACCTTTACGAGGGGATGCGGTGCGTGGTTGTGGAAAACGGTCGTGCGGATCGCGGTGAGCTGATCTATGCAGATGGTAACGGATATTCGGAGGTACTCCTAATCGATGAGGGGTACCCAATATTCGTCAATTGGGATAACTTATATTATCCTGATACCCTCACCGGCATGATACCTGCCTTATGCATGGGGTGCCATCTGCATGGATTGGAACGGGTTGACGACTCTGGCTTAATGCCTCTGCTGGAGTCAATGTGTGGTTCCGCCGCATCATTGCACGGTGTTGTGGTGAGAGGCGAGAGTCGTACTCCCAGTGTTAGGCTAACGACGTTGGACAATGTGGACGTGGTGGAACACGTATTCGGGGTTCTCGGAGAGGACATAGCAATCGGCTACGATGGCGGAGACGTGGACGAAGGCTTCGAGGACCCCGAGTCTCCTGACATGGACGGTGCTAGGTAGAAAAAGTGTGTGCGTGAGCGTATGCGTGCGTGCTTGTGTGTGTGGGTGTGAGTGGGTGCGTGCTCGCGTATATGTGTGTGTGAAAGTGAGAGAAAGAGAGAGAGAGAGTTAAAACCGCCGTAGAAGGAGAAGGATAGTACAGCAGCAGCGGTCAACAACAGCAGAAGTGGTGAGTGCATGAATTTATTTATTTAGTATGTGTACACCTTTGCTCCATCCTGCTCTTATCTCTACTCTTCCTTGTTCACCAAGGTACCCACACCACCTCACTTTACCATCTCCATGTTACCGACACTGGTCAAGCAGAGTGGGTAGCGCGGCGGTGGAAAAGTGAGGTGGTGGGGGTAGCCGCGTGGTGGGGGAAGGAGTGGGGATAGGAGTGGGATGGAGCAAAGGTGTACACATACTACTCACTTTTTATCCCGTGTAACTATACGATGCAAAAACGACTTCCTTTTGTACCGAGGGAGCAAAATGTCACATGTGTGTTTGCACTTTTCATTTGTCTGTCGTTCAACTCATGTGCTACCCATCTACCGGTCTTCTGAATCTTTCCCATCTTTCGTAGCCGATTGCAAATAGCTTGTTGACTAACGCCCAATTCCTCGGCGAGTTGTTTTTGTGTTTGCGAATCATCTTCGTCCAACAATGCTTGGAATTCCACATCTTCGTATTTTTAGCGGCTTTCTACGTTCCTTGTTTGCAACAACGAAGTCACCACTTTTGAAACGCCGAAACCATCATTCACACATATCTTGCGATCGGGCATATTCACCAAAAGCTTCTCGAAGTAATCGGTATGATTCAGCAGCAGTTTTCTTCAAATGAAAACAAAAAATTAATGCTGTCCGCGAATGCTCTTTGTTGGGTATAAATTTCGACATATTGAACACAACAACACAACACTCTGCACACACTTTTCCAATATATACTTATGGATGATTATTAGTTTTGTTGGATGTTAATTATTATTATTATTATTATTATTATTTTGTATTTATTTATTTTATTTTATTTTTTTGATATCCGTTATTTATCGATTCGTCGGTGACTTATGCTCGGTTTTATCTTTATACATCAGGAGGTTTTCAAGTGGAAAGAATCGAACCATTAGAAGTTTCGCGTACGTGACCTTAGGGCGTCCCGTGATTGTCGAGTTATTGTGTGTGTGTGGGATTGACCGGCCATAGGCCTTATCGCGAGCTGGATTTTCGAGGAGACTGTGTATTTGACTTTGATCTTGTTTTGTCGGTCCCTGCGAATATTTGAAATCTGAGTTAAACTGTGTTACGAATTGAGCGTAGATGACGGATAAGAATGTGAGAGGGACAGTGCGAACGACGTGATACTTTGTACAGGGTGCGCCATCTCAATCTGGTTGATGGAAGTATTGAATAACTCTGACAGATTTTAACCGACCAGCGTCGTACAACACGTTTCGTATAGGTTATTTCAGTACAATTTCAACCATGTATCGCTATACGCCGAAAGAACGCGCCGAAATAGTTTCGCTTTACATTGAAAATAATCGGATTTTTGGGAGCGATTTCTGATGACCGACGAGGCTCATTTCACCCTCTCTGGCGCTGTCAACAAACAAAACTGTCGCATGTGGGGCACCGATAATCCTCATATTATTCACGAAACTCCATTGCACGATGAGAAAGTGACAGTTTGGGCCGGTGTTTGCTCAAAAACCACCATTGGACCATTTTTCTTCAGAGCTGGTGAAACTGTCAATGGGGATCGATATCGGTGGATGTTGGCACACTTTGTTTTACCACAAATGCGTGAAAAAGGTCTTAAGGAATTTTGGTTCCAACAAGATGGTGCGACATGTCACACTGCGCGCTCAACAATGGACTATTTGCGTCGGAAGTTCCCAGGCCGTGTGATATCATAGAAAGGTGATATTGACTGGCCACCAAGATCGCCGGATTTGACTGCACCGGACTTCTTCTTGTGGGGATTTTTGAAAAGTAAAGTCTATACCAACAAGCCGAAGACCATAGAGGAGCTAAAAAACAACATTCGAGCCGATATCGCAGCGATATCGCCCGAGACGCTGGCAAATACAATGGAAAATGCCGAAAAAAGAGCTCATTTTTGTCTCAGTAATAAAGGCGGACATTTGATCGATGTGGTTTTTGGAAACTAATCAAAATAAATTGTAATGAATCAAATTTAATAAAAAAATACAACTTTGTGAAATCTGTTGAAAATTCTCTAAGTTATTCAATACTTCCATCGACCAGATTGAGATGGCGCACCCTGTACTTCCCGGAATAATTGAGTTTATGAAATGTTAACCAGCCAGAGTTAATTTTATGGGTGCACATTTACGTTATACTATACGAGTATACAAATATTTACACCTGTGTCTCTATCACAAATATCTACACATACGGAAAATTATTGTGTTCGCAACGCAACACCCGAAGCGTGTTAGTGATATGACCACGGTACAGCACAATTATTTCGGACAAAATAATTTTCATAAGTTGCGTATCTTCCGGCGCTAGCAACGTCGTGATGGGCTCGAGCACTTCTTGAAAGAATTCCTTGGAACCGATGATCTCATATGCTGCTGCATGAAGCGTTTTACTGACAACTATCTTTTCAGGGGCATATGATACCTCCTCGTTCATACACCGCTGAATGGTTTCATTTCGGGCTCTCTAGAGCCTGCATATGAATATCAATTATTCTACTTATGTCGACGAGCATATCAAATGTCGGCCGCGGTAGAACAATGTTTGGAGAGTATTTTCGGAAGCGTTTCCGTTTCGATTTTCCAGATTCCTCTTGATTCACGTATTCCTCATTAGCACTACCGCTTATTTTACCGAATGAGACAGCTCTATGCTGGTAACACGAGGTTAAAAGTGTGAATGCGCTGTGTGCTCTAGGCGGGTATTACACATTTTCTCGGCATCAGCCCCATGAGCTTCGAAATATCGTTGCACGCGAGAAAAATCACTTTCAAACATTCGCCACACGTCCGCACTGAGTGTTATTCTGGTGTAAGACACGTAGAGTTCAACTCGAGTCCGGCGAAGTTATTTTCCCAAATGATTTATTTGAACCGTACACAACGGGGTTCGCTATATCTGGCGATATCGTGTGAGACGTAGCACCGTTATTTGCCTTTTTTATTGCTTTTTTGCAGACCGCAACTTTTCGAATGAATCGTCAGTGGTGTTCATACTCCGTCTTATGCAGATTACTCTTACCATCTAATTGTAGCGCCTCTTCTTTTGATACTGCAAATCATATGACTGAAAATTGCTCACCAATATCCCTTGATATTTGTCGCATTCTCCTTAACTGCCTAGTAACAGCAGCAACAAACATATGCCAAAACTCTTGCATACTCTCGCACACGTATGTGCACACCTTGACATACAGATAAGATGTATCAGGAAAACTAAATAATATTCGTCGACGAAATGTGATGATTTTCCTCATGGCCGAGTGCCTTGAAATTACATGAAAACAATATGACATTCATCAGCGAAACTCGATAACTTAGTACATGACGAGCCTTACATTTACATCGACATCGCTAAATATTTCCCTAGGTCTTGCTTTTGTAAAATGATCGTGTGCGGCCATCTTCTTGGTTAGTGGTATTTATTACACCGCTGCAGTACATGACTACTACTCTAACAGCACAATCATGGGCCGAGTGGTTAAGCGCTCATTCATAAGGAAATTGATAGAGTTTATATTGAAGCGTAGACCGTCGTTGAGCTTGCGGCGGGGAAGAATAAATTTACAGATCACCCTATGGGAACTTCCGACACAAGCGGTTGTTCGTAAAATTCGTGGTATGCTGTGCGAGTGTCATCAGCGTGATTTAGTTGACGCGTATAATATTGGATTGTTTGATAATCAAATAATTATTGAATCGGTGGTGCGTGTTATTCGTCGATGCGGTTGGCTGAAGGAGCCTGCTTTGCAGCCCATACTCAGTGAAAGATGTAAGTAATATACTGCGTTCATTACTTTTATTTTATTACCTTTATTTTACAAGATTTTTATATAGTTCGACGGTATGAAGAAGAAAAAATGGAATCCGACACCTATGATTCCGATGAGGAGAGTAGAACCGATTCAGATGATCCAAGCAGGGAAAACGATGGTGACAACACCGCAGGGAATCGTTGGATAAATTATACCCAGCCGTTCTGCGGGTATAAACCAATAAACGGTCTTTTCATGGTCAGTCCTGCAAGAGAACCAGATGGAGCCGTCGCAGGTTCATCGCGACAACACAATTCAAACGATGGTACCAATAGCAATACAGACAACGAGGAAGAAGAAGAAAAAGAAGAAGAAGAAGAAAAAGAAGAAGAAGAATAACGGGAGGAGGAGGAGGAGAAGGACGATGACGAGGAGGAGAAGGAGGAGGAGGAAGACCCGGTCGATTCAGGTAAGCTTTTAATAATACAATTACGCTGACAAACATTTAAAAATTACGGGGATAATAATAGTAAAGTGAAAAACAGAGTCGGACCCAAACGTTTTTCGCTTTGCACGATTCACTGTGCCGAGACCGCTGACTATCGAGTTGGTTTACAAAATGCGTCGGCGGTTCCCGGGTGTAGTCGACGGATTCGAGGACTAGAAGAAAATATAAGTTCGTAATTCTTACCTTAGATAATTTATATACATACTGTGTAGGTAGAGACAAACAAAAAATGTAATTAAATGAAATAAAAATTCTAATAAATGGTTTAATTATGCTTGCAGGTGGACAGACTGGCGCTGGAAGGGCTGCTACACGGGGAGGTGATATTTTGCCTCCTGGTGAACGCTTCGGTACCGACAATGAGCAGAGCCGATATTTCCACGCCTCAGAATACGGGGTCGAGAGACATATTTTTATTTTCCTCAGCCACCGGACGGTATCGATCATCTGACTTGGTTCGAGGGCGGCGTACGAGATGTTCTCACACGTCTTACAAAATCGTGCGAAGGACATGATTGTGTGGGTACGACTCTGAGCGTGCCATCTTTCGCGCAGGGACCTGTATGGTTATCATTTCGACCAGTTCGTGACATCGTTCCTGACGATATATGGCGACTAATTACTAGTTTAGCTCAAAGCGCACGCGACTTTCGTATAGACGCTGGTGCAGGTAGAATGACGACATGTATAGTACGAGGCGTCGAAGGCGCCGGTGTGGGCATTAGGCTTACACACGAGTCTACAACGATCCCTTGTCACAGCCCGACCGCATACCGAACGCGGTCAATATCGTACGGGCGAGCTATACAGACGATGGTGTCAAATTCGGAATGGGCTTCGAGGAGCGCAATTTACAGTAGCGATAGAGTTCACGCGTAATGCAGGAGTAACGACACCGTCTAGAGGATGAGGTGTGCGCGAGATTCAGCTCTTTCACGAGTACTTGGTTCACGAGGGTACAGCGATTGTTGTTTATGAATTTCTCACCTTCGGAAAACGCGTTCTGGCTGTGTACGATGGGCGAAAATCCGTACTCTCTGCAGCAGCTAAAATTAATCATACAGTCTTTATTCTCTATTACGAATGCTCTTATCATTACCAGCCAGTATTAAATCTCGCTGATGCGGTAGGTAGTCGGTCGTTCTACACACAGTGTTATTCCAAGTATAATCGAGTACTCGAGAATCGTTGTAGCTATCAATGTGCTCGAAGTAAATTTACTTATTGCACCGGCAATAGAGACTCTCAGCCTGAGTTCGGCACAGACTGTAATCGTTCGTTCTTTGTTGTTTTTTACGTTGCTCATCACAAGGGTGAGAGCTCCGCGGGTATTACGTCTCGTAAATGTGGCAGTCTAGGTATTCATAGTACAGAGATAAAATCGAATTTCTCGAGGGTCTACCGCAAGCAGCAGACTACTCGAACGATACAAGACCTAAACTTGTGGTCATTGACGATCTAATGCGCGAGGCATCGAACAATACCGTGGTCGATCTTTATCAGGTAAAATCTCTTCCATCAGGGTCACGGGTAGCGCGATATCTCCTTAAACGCTAATTACATTGTTGTCTTCAAAAATCCGCGAGAACGGGCGCAAATTCAACATCTAGCACGCCAGGTATGTCCCGAGAATCCGAGATTCTTGCAGGAGATATATTCCAATGCAACAGCTGCACCACACGGCTATCTATTATTCGACTTAAAACAATCGACACCTGATAATTGTCGACTTCACACCTGTATATTTCCCAATGACCAACACCATTATGGTTACGTGTCTAAAAAAGCAATAAAGGTTCGCGATGCGACGCGCGATGTACCAGTAATACGCTTGTAATGGCGTTGCGCGGACCTATAAAAGCAATCGATAAAAAGCAAATAATTATATTGCAAGCGCTGTGTTATCTTAAGCAAGAGCAACGACGTGCAATTTTGCGCAAAGCAGATGTAGCGCTCGTACGATGTATATGCGAGTGTGGTCTAAACGTTTTACAGGGAAACGTGAGTCTGAACACCGCGCGAAAGAATCATCTTCGGAGGCACACGACAATTCTTCGACGACTAGCTGCCGAAAGGGGAAATTGGAACGATAAGAGGAAGATCATCGTCAAGCACTGTGTCGGATTTCTCAAGTTGCTTCTTGTGCCTGTCTTGGTTTACACGAGCCATGGAATATGCCAGAAAGAAGGTGCTTATTCCTCATGATAACAAACATCGTCTTGCTGGACTCGCCACTACTGCTACTACTACTGCTACTATTACTACTACTACTACTACAGACCCGTCGC
Organism: Cylloceria caligata; assembly: GCA_963942595.1. Lineage (NCBI taxonomy): Eukaryota > Metazoa > Arthropoda > Insecta > Hymenoptera > Ichneumonidae > Cylloceria > Cylloceria caligata. Next base: position 39,238,475 of record OZ012705.1, read on the forward strand.
CCTCCGTACAGACTACTGATACGCCATTATCGCGCCTCGACTCTGAGCTGAGTGGGATTCCAAAGTCTCACTCGTACAAGAGCGAGGGAGAAATGGATAGCGTACCAGCAAGTTCTGCAGCGTTATCTTTACTTAGTCGAGTACGATAATTCAGTACGGAATAGTTTGTCAAAACGAAAAATAGCAATACTCAATAGTCACGAGAACAAAATCGACGACGTTTTAATGAACAAAGTTAAATATTGACTCAATGACACAGTTATTATCGATAGCGTACCAAAAAAAAATTATCTATAGCAATATCGTTGCTTCGCAATTTGCATCGCAGCGCCGTTGGTGAAAAAATGACATACGATCGTTACGTCATTGTTTCCATAGACGGCAGAAGAATTTCAAATTCCAATATCGTTGATCTTATTAACGATGCTATGAGAGCTAGAAAACGCGAGAACCCCATCGGTCGATCTCACTTTGACAAACTCCTGCGAACGATACAATTTATCGGCAATCCTGAGTTACTACACGAGCCTACATCTACATCATCCTCGACACCGCAGCGGCGTCTCATTTTACCACGCGATAGTGATAGTAGCAGCAGCAGCAACAGTAGCAACAACAACAACGAGGCCGAGAACGCACACTCAAACAGAGATTTAATGCTCACGACAGACGACATCATCGTGGGGGAGGAGGAGGTGGAGGAAGATGAGGAAGAAGAGGACGAACAATTGCAAAACAACGCATAAGTAGAGAGCCAATGACATCTCAGTGAATATCGATCCCCCACACGGTTAGAAAAGAAAAAGAAAAAGAATTCATTTAACTGGTCATCGTTAAAATTATAAAAGTTCTTCAAAAAAATCTATTATGACACCACTAATCCTGCCTCCTATCCTCGAGCAAAAAATTTGGCCCAGGTGGATCGAAGCGTAGCGCGAAAAAATGTTTTACCATGGCTGGAAACACAGGATTCATATAACATGCATCGTTTCGTGCGACGACGATTTCCCCGTCGTACGTACAACGTGAGTAACATACACGATGTATGGGAGGCTGATTCAGCTGATCTTCGCTCGATGCTAGGTACAACGATAGGTACGCATATCTGCTTGTTGTTATCGACGTGTTGAGCAAATACGCGTGGGTCGAGCGTTTGCGTGACAAAACGAGCGCAAACGTAGCCCGCGGTCTCACACGCATACTCGCACGCAGTAACAATCGTCGCCCGCAACAATTGCAAACTGATCAAGGCAAAGAATTTATCGACACTCCATTTCAACAAATTCTAAAGAAAAAGAATATCGATTTTCGTGCTGCTCGTAACCCTGATATAAAAGCCTCGACTGCCGAGCGCTTTACCGCACAATAACAGATCGAATGTGGCGTTCCTTTACATACGCGCTAAATAAGCGTTACATCGATGTTTTACAACATTTTTTATATGTATATAATCACACTAGACACCGCGGAACGCGTATTCCTCCGAGCAAGGTGACCTTCGAAAATACCTCTATAGCCCGAGAAAATTTAGCACGGCGTTACGAGCGTAACGCGAGAAAAAATAAAAAGCCTAAATACAGCGTTGATGACTTGGTACGTATCAGTACAGCTGAAGCAGCATTCGTGAAAGGATATGAGTGTAGTTGGAGTAACGAGTTATTCAAGATTCTACGAATATCAGTGAATCGAGAACCATTCGTGTATAATTTACACGATCTGAATAACGAGACTATCGACGGTATTTTCTACGAGGCAAAATTGTCGCGAGTACGAGTGCTTCCGTCATCTGAGAAGACGAAAAAGAAGAAGAGGACAAAGAGGAAGAACGCTCGAAATCACCGTCCCTAAAAAATATGAGCTCCAAGGATAGCTCTTTCTTTGTCGTACGACCGAGCAACAGTAGTATGCGGTATTTTCCGACTAATACGACAACGCAATTTATTACAAAATTACGGCTTCAGATATTTTTGCACGGAGAATGGTCTGTTTACGTTGTGGAAATTGCTCATCCGATGACTCTTTTACATGTTCCTACTTTGGGAAATCTCGTAACTTTTGAGGATGGTGATTATGATTTATCGGGTTTAAATCTTTGAACACGGAGACGCGCTGATAGAGACTAAGTTCCACCTGGTGTGAATCACTCTATAGACGCTCTTTTGGAGAGTATAAAAAAGTTACCGCACGTGGCCGGTCATTTGCGCTTCAAATCGCTTCCGAGTGGGCAGGTCGAAGTGGAGTGCGTATGCGACAATCTACGATACCACGACTTTCGCGTTTCGCTCGCTATCGCAAGGCTACTAGGATTCTCGGAAGAGGCCTGTAGGTCTGTAATGATAGAACCGCATTGCGAATACACAGGGTCGAGGCCTGCATCTTTCACCGGTGCTATACCAGGCAGCATGTTTCTATACACCGATATCTGCGAGAGCTATATTAGAGGCGATGTACAAACACCCCTCTTACGAGTTGTCCCCGTTGGTGCTGATGACTGTCAGTATGATTCGATAAAAATTTAATCGTTTTTAACGCCACGATATATACCTCTCTTGCGCAACAATTTACACACTATCGACATCGATATAAGAGACGAGTTTGGAAATCCTATACCATTCGAAAAGAGAACATTGACTGTGATACTACATTTCAAAAGGTCCCACGATTGATTACGCCGCTATGGATGATATTGACAGTGTGCTGGACGGATGGGGCCGTCGCGGGTTCAGCGGTATTCGCCATGTTTATATCGAAACGCCTAATCAACGAGGACACGGTATCGGCAGCTTCTCAGGGTCCTGTTTCGTCGAATGTTAACACTTTTAAAGGCGGGCGCTAAAGCAGTTGGAAAAGCAACATTGCGAGCTGGTGTAAACGTAGCCGGTGATATCCTCGATAGCTAACTGTGAAAGATGCTATTCGCGAGAGAGCGCGAGAATCAGGCAGTAAGCTCAAACGCAAAGCCTCTGAAAAAATTGACACTCTCATGCGGGGGTCTGGTTATAAAAAGCGCAAAATTTCGCGAACTCCTCATTCATCGAACGAACGTAAACCACGACGTATTTCCCGTGAAAATAAATGTGTAATTAAGAGAAAAGTAATAAAGAAGAAGAAGAATGATAAGAACAATAAGAAGGAGGAGACTCGTCAACGAACGGTAGCAGATATTTTTGGATAGCTGAAACAAGATGGCTTTTCTACATGCGCACTCGTGCGAGTGTCTTAAATCGGAACTTGAATTATTTTCACTCCCATCGACGCAAACTACTATCGAAGGCTCCAATCGGGTGTATTATAAGCCAATTTCTTCGCTAACAGATGATTTACATATTGAATTTGTTATTCCTGTACATGGTGATGAGTATATCGATCTCGCGCATACTATGCTTAGTCTGAGAGTGAAAATAACATTTCCTTCTACGTAAATTGCAGCGGGTACAGCGCGGAAAGTTAGTACCGGTCCTGTAAACAATCTCTTGCATTCTATGTTTAATCAGGTAGATGTATACTTGAATCAAAAACTAGTTTCACCTCCAAATAATGCCTACGCTTATCGAGCGTACATAGAAACATTTTTGGATTACGGTCCAGTTGCCAAAAATTCGCATCTTACGAGCGTTCTCTGGTACGATGATACCCCTGGAAAAATGGATGATATAACATCGGGAAATACGGGTCTTGTAAAGAGAAAACAATTTTTAAATATCGGAAAATTTGTAGACTTGCTCGGCCATCTGCATTGCGATATATTTAATAAATCAGGAGCGGTTCCTATTAAACGGTGTCGAGATGTGACTATGGCTGGTGCGGTCTAGAGATTCATTTTGTCTTGTAGGCGATACAAAAAATGGTCAATGCGGCTTAAAGGTTCTCGAGGTATCGCTTCTCGTTCGTAGAACAAAAATAGCTCCTGGTGTGCTGCTCTCGCATGCTAGAATTCTAGCAAAATCCACGGCTAAATATCCTCTTACGAGAGTCGAGGTAAAGACCATTTCAATACACTTCGGTGTAAATGGAGATACGATCGTTCAATTGCCGAAGCGTATCATTATCGATTTTATCGTTAACAAAGCGTTTTACGGTGACTTCGGTATAAATCCATTCAATTTCCAAAATGACAAGATAAATTATCTCTCGTTCTATGTAAATGGTGCTCAAATATCTTCTCAACTGTTGCACCCGGATTTTACGAAAATCATTTGTAAGTGGATACTTTTCAAACATTGTTTGTGGAAACTGCAATACATTTCTTGATCGATGGTAATTCGATTGATTGCGATAATTATCGCGATGAATATTGATGACTTTGATTTCACATCCGATCTTTCGGCGAACAGCAATTCACATTGAAATTTAGTGAACTACGGTAGTGTGAGAATAGAGTTACGATTTGAGTTTGCGCTTGCTTCAGCTGCAAATTGTGCTGTCTACGCGGAATATGATCATGTGCTTGAAATCGATACCTCCCGTCAGGTAGTGGTGAATTTTACAGGATAAGCGAAAAAATGTGCTCATGTCGGAATAAAATTATCTATCGTTAAGCGGCGCAGAAGTGTCTTTGTAAGTAACCAATCAGTCGAACTTGAATATCTGCACAGATTATACGTAAAAATGGATATCGTCGTGCATATACAGGAAATGCGTGGTAACGACTCGGAATTCATTTCGAAAGAAATTGCGTGGTAGCAGTGAATAGACCGTACCCTGCTGATTGGATCGTCGCACTACCGTGTGACTTTGCCGAATTACCACAGAATTCGAGAAACCAGAATAATTTTCTCTCGAAATATTTTCACTGTCTTTAATGGTACGAGGGCGATGCGAGCTGTAAACAAGCATACGCTAACTAGCTCAAAAAATAGCGAAAATCAAGACGTATCTATACACGTGGTCACGAGAAGGCTATACATCACGATTTAATAATCTCTTCAGCGATAATGTAATGAAGAACGATAGAATGGTACGTGAATATTACAATGCTTTTACTTCTCGAAGATCGGACCGTGATAAAGTAAATTTAACGGTGGAGGACATTCCAAGCGAAGATTACCGTATTTGCAGGGGCGTTGCGACGGTAAATGTGTGTAAAGTGATTTAAATAAAATATTGATTAACTAAAAAGAAATACCTGATCTTACTACGTCTCTTATTTTTATAGTACAATTGAAGTGACTCTCTCTCTCTCTCCCTCTCTCTCTCTCTCGGTGCCCGAGTATATCCCACATTTCTTACTGCCGAGCAATCAATGCACGAAGAACACAGCACAAAGCAATGATAACGCTGAAGCTGGCAGACCGATCTCGCAGACAAAACCGCCCGGCTGCATTAGGTGTTGGGAGTGCCTGTACGCTTCACACTAGCGCTATAGCATCCGGCAGGCATGGTTGCTTCTTACATGGCTAGGACATATATGATAGTACGTCGATTTATTATTCATAAATTGTAGACAACAGGATAAATTGAAGTGCGATTTGTTTACCTAAATCTGAAGAATATTTATGCAATATAACAAATGGCTAATATTGTTTAGGAAAAAGTTGTACGTAGTTCTTTGTACGTGCAATACGGTACATAAGACGCATGAATATTCAAATCTTAGCAACTCAACAATACTTCTACATGCATGATTACACAGATTTTTAGATTTACACACACATTCTGTGGGTCAAGATGAATAAAACGGGATATGGTTTATTCCGTTGACGGCCTTTGTTAATAACAAATCCCCAGATATGTCTTCCATATCTGACACCGAATTTCACCTGAATTATGATATCGAAGATTCTGCGGTATCTGTTCTCGTGGCAAGGACATCAATTTATGGGGGGAGGGGGTCGGAGAGAAACGTGAACATCTATTAGCCGGATGACAAATGACAAATCCGACTAATGACAAAGGATTATTTGGGGACTTGGTTTCTCACGTTTCCCTCAATTGATTTGTAAATTGTTCCAAACTTTCGTAGTCAGGAAATTCCTTGATTTGCAGAAGACTATATTCTGGACTATAATACAATATTTTCCAAAATTGCTTTCTACAATTTCAACTGTATCAAATGAAATTGTCTCATCTTCATTATTCTCCTGGGATCGAGTGATCATAATATGGTCAGAAGGTAACTCGAGTGATTGTATTTTTCTATCTTGATCAAACTTTATTACTTTTCCTTTATACGTGGGAGTTCCAGTTAACTTGTCGAAGTCTGAATCTACAGTTGGCACAACAGAATTCTTATTTGAACTAATACAGGGGGGAGTTTTATGGGAAACTAGAGTTGCTTCGAGTATCTCGAGAGTTGAATTACTGGTACTATTACACAGGGACTCGATTATAGTTTCAAGTGTACAATTATTGAGATTGCTCTTTGGGGGCCTTTTCCTTCTTTCCTCAAGATACTCGTGAATTACAAAATCATCAATTCTTGCCTTTGAACGAGTAGCCGTTACGTACTGCAATCGTATTGTGTGAACGGTTCTTGTACTCTGCTGGATTACTCTCCAGGATTTTTCTCGTTATATGATTTGCACGCAATTATTGGTGCTTAGTAATACGCTTCTAAAAGTTTATGTTTTCTTAATTTCTGTGCTCGATACTTCTTTCCTGCTCTATGGATTTTCAGCATGGGTGGATGATTTCGATCGATACCGGTAGGGTAGTGTGAGAATAATTGTGTGATATGAGTAGTTCTATCTGTCTTGTTTGTATGTGTTTAGTGAGCGAACCTTGTCAGCCTTGACCTCACCTACGCGAGGGGCTAACTATAGGATTTCTCTCACTAGTGTAATGTGTTTTGTGGGTAAGCCACCTTAGTGCGGCTCTGCTCTCGTTGTCAATGAATTCGTACGCGCGAACTTCGAGTTCCAACAGGGTTAATGTATAATATATATCAAGTCTATAAATATGAAACCGGAATTTTTGTATAGAAAATACACGTTTATTGTATAAAAATGATAAAAAATATTTTATTCGAAGTATTGCCCATCGCTAGCTATACATTTTTCCCACCTGTCTGACAATTTGTGGATGCCACGCCAAAAAAACTGTCTCTCTTTTGAGGCAAACCTGTCATCGAGCCATTTTCGTACATTTTCGTAAGAAGTAAAGCGCTGCTCAGCAAGTGCGTGTCCCATCGATGCAAATAAGCAATAATCGGACGGAACCAAGTCTGGTGAGTAAGCCGCATGCGAAAGTATTTCCCAACTAAACGCCTCAATCGTTTCCTTGACCAGTTTTGCTGTGTGTGATTATGCTGTAACGTAAATTTGCTCCTCAACGTACCACGTTACCTATAGCTGACCCAAGCTATTTTTCCTTCCTTTTATTTTCTCTTACGAGTTGGGCGCCAGGCGCTTACGCGCCGGAAGGAAAAATAACGAGATGTTAGGCCAGACTCAGCCCAGGCTAGCTACAGCTGTTCGAGGCAGAGTGGGTGGTTCGGACTGTCAAGCCAAGAATTATCCTCGAATAAAAGGAAAATACAATCCAGTGATCCAGATAAAATGAGTCATTAACGTCGATGAATAAAATAAATCACCAAAATAGGGTCAATAAATACCCCTGACCGGAACAATAAACAAAGTCAAATTAATAAAACAACACCAATAAATAATTTACACAACGATAGCAGGTACGGGACTTACAGAGGCCACTCGGGCAACTTCTTTATTTCTTAACAAACAATTACGAATTTTCCATAAACATTGATAATGAATTCAAACAGAATGTCCCGTAAACGTAACTCTTTAACAATTCATAAACTTAATCATTCTATCCGCATATTTCATCCCGGCACTCGTCTCGGCTCTCACTCTCTCCCATACCCGACCTATATTTAGACGGTTGCGATAAACGACCAAAACACGGCCTAGCAAAGTAAACCTGAAAGGTCGCCTCGCAATTTGGCTCGCGGTACGGCCTACACCGAACTAATCCCCCATACATCCAACAACTATAACTACGGGACGTCGGAAGGTCACGTACGCGAAGCCTTTACTGATTCGAACCTCCCAACTATCACATTGCAGGCCGCGAAATCGAGAAAGTATCGTGGGCCAAAATAACAAAATAGATCCCTCAACTATTCCAAATAACGGATTACAAATGTCCCAGCGAGATACGTCTCGAGCCGTACCAATCCCTCGCGACCAAGTTCCAAATACGGGACGACGACCGAGCCCGCACTGCATAAGCTCACAAAATAAAATAAAACAATGTCCGACATAAGAAAAATAAATAAAGTGATCCAAGTCCATATAAAATCAATTGCCCGGTAAAATCCGCGACGTGGTCTATCCCGTTCAAATCCCTCACACATTCAAACAAACACGGGATAACGGCCTAACACACGCACGGCTTTACAGTACACGACTACAGAACAGTAACAACGAACGAACTATTTATCATGGCCAGATACGCCTCGAACCGTACGAATCCCTCACGATCAAGTATCAACACGGGATGACGGCCGAGCACGCACTGCATGTATTCGCAGAAATAAATAATGTCCAATATAACAAGAAAGATAAATAAAATAAAATAAGACGAATAAAATATTATAAATCTATAAGTGTCAATTATGCCTGAAAGTCCGCGACACGGCCTATGCCATTCAAATCCCTCACACACAATCTGACCACGGGATGATGTACCAACACGCGCGCGTTCTTACAGCAAAACGACTACAGAACAGTAACAAAAAAAAAGGACAACGAACGAAGTGACTTCGTCCCGGCTCTAACCGCCAAACGATCACGATATTACACTCTACTCGACGCAGCCTGTCCCGATACGAATAGTACTCTGTGCGTGGTATATCAGAATCGCAGGTACGACTAAGTTTGAATCGAACTTTCCAAAGAATTAAAAAACAATAATAATCAAATAATGGCGAAAGACCGTAGAAGGGAAGAGAGCTCACCGGGACGATGACGATGCGATGTTCCTTGCTAATCCTTCTTAACCCAAAACCGTCTCGGAATTCTCTCCTCTGGATATCATCCTCGATTTACTCCTCGTTGTTTCAAAAGATATGCCCCGGTACCCACGATAGGTGGTGATAGATTTCGACGAAATCAATGGTGGAGCGGGACGATATGATACCCGCTGCTACGTCCTGTTCGCTCGACGGTAACCGGGAAAAAGCCCTGAGGTCCTGCCGGCACGCGTGCCCGTCAACTATGATCCCCACCTATCGGTCTGAACTCGGTCAATTGGGGGAATCGGTGTCACCGGAGCGCCTCAACTGGACAACGCATAAAATTAACAACCGATATTTGGGATGTATAACTCTGCCCGGCCGGTGAACCTCAAACGACTGATGGATTGTTGCTAGTAGGTGCTGATCGGCCACAGATAGCGTCGTATCGTTAATCGATCCACATCCAGCGGGACAATGATATTTTCCAATGGATCAAGATGGAAAGAGCCGGTCGGTGTAATAGGTCGCATCCAGAAGCCAGCCATCAACAGACGCGGTGCTCCCCTCCGTCCGGTCGTACAAATTAATAAAAGAAATAAAAAAAACGGAAATAATTAAATAGAGTACGGCGATTATTCCTTACAGCCCTGCGAGATCGTGTTGGTAGCCGTCGTGCGAGAAGGACGTAGCGCTGGAGGATTTTGCCACGTTACAATGCATTATCATGAAGCAAGATCACTTTGTGTTGCCTTTTTTGATATTCTGGTCGTTTTTCACGCGAAGCTTGATTCAAATCGATCATTTGTTGTCGGTAGCGTTTGGTATTAACGGTTTCGCCAGGTTTTAGCAGCTCATAATAAAGGGTGGTTAAATTTTAAGGGCCGATGTTGATTTTGAATAAAACACAAATTATTTAGGAAATTATTGTCAATCCTTTTTATTATGATAATATGGTATGGTTCAATTATATATAGAACAAAATGTCGGCCAAATGGCCGCCGCGACCTCGGCGGCACACCTCTATCCGATGGTCCAAATTTTCGATGACGCTTAGGCATAATTGAGGTTCTATGCCGTTAATGTGCCGAATTATCTCATCCTTTAGCTCTTGAATTCTTGCTGGCTTATCGACGTAAACCTTTTCTTTCATATAACCCCAAAGAAAGAAGTCCAACGGTGTCAAATCACATGATCTTGGCGGCCAATTGACATCGCCACCACGTGAGATAACACGGCCATTGAATTTGTCGCGCAAAAGAGCCATTGTTTCGCTAGCTGTGTGGCAAGTGGCACCGTCCTGTTGAAACCACATATCGCCCACATCCATATCTTCCAATTCGGGCCATAAAAAGTTCGTTATCATCTCACGATAGCGAACACCATTCACAGTAACTGCCTGACTGGCCTCATTTTGGAAAAATTACGGCCCGATGATGCCGCCAGCCCATAAACCGCACCAAACAGTCACTCTTTGTGGGTGCATTGGTTTTTCGACAATCACTCTTGGATTATGATTCGCCCAAATGCGGCAATTCTGCTTATTGACGAATCCACTGAGGTGAAAATGTGCCTCATCACTGAAGATGATTTTCTTCGAAAATTGATCATCCACTGTTGCCATTTCTTGCCACAATTCTGACCATTGACGACGTTAGGAATGGTCAAGAGGCTTTAGTTCTTGAGTCAATTGCACCTTATAAGCGTGTAAATGCAAGTCTTTATGCATAATGTTCATCAACGACGAGCGTGAGAGGTGCAATTGTTGGGCACGACGACGAGTTGAGATGGACGGCTATTCAGCCACATTATCGCGAACAGCAGCGATATTTTCTGCAGTACGAGCTGTACGAGCATGCACTGGTGTTTTAATATCTCCTACAGACCCGGTTTGCTCAAATTTTTGCACGATTTTTCCGATTGTACGCACATTTGGACGATTAAATTGACCGAAAAAATCACGAAGTGCACGATATGCATTTTGATTTGAACGCCCATTTTCATAATAAGCCTGAATAACTTTAACGCGTTGCTCGATTGTGTATCTTTCCATGGTTCAAATTGAGTTAGTCTGAAATTGAGAAATGTCAAATGAAATGCAGAAAAAAATTTGACGTTTAGGTGTGGTTCACATTCAACATCGGCCCTTAAAATTTAACCACCCTTTGGATCACACCCTTCTGATCCCACCAAACACAAAGCATTGTCTTCCGTCCATAGCGATTTGGCCTTGCAGTTGATGTCGATGGTTCGCCTGGAGTTACCCATGATCTTGTACGCTTAGGATTCTCAAAATATATCCACTTTTCATCGCCAGTCACAATTCGATGGAGAAATGACTTTCTTTTGTACCTGGCGAGCAGCATTTCGCAAGTGGTTTTTCGGTTTTCCTGCTGTCTTTCATTCAGTTCATGTGGAACCCATTTTTCCATCTTCTGAATCTTTCCTATGGCTTTCAAATGTATGGAGACAGCTTCTTGTGTCACATTTAATTGATCCGCGAGTTGTTGTTGCGTTTGAGCGTCATCCTCATCCAACAATGCTTGCCATTCGTTGTCTTCAAACTTTTTCGGTGGTCTTCCACGTTCTTCGTTTCTCACGTCAAAATCACCACTTTTGAATTTTTTAAACCACTGAAAGCACTGTGATTTACCAAGAGCATGCTCACCGTAAGCTTCGACAAGCATTCGATGCGATTCTGCAGTTGTCATCAATGCTGTCCGTAAATCGTAGTTTCCAGGCACAAAATTCGACATATTCAACGCTATTACAAACTATGCTGTTGTATGAAACTTGTATTGTTGTGAGTTGAAAATCTTTGTCACAGATGTCAACAAGAAAATGGTGCCTATGACGCGGTTTGACGGTAACTACATTGACAGCTAGGGCCATCTATGGGCAAATTCCGGTTTCATATTTATAGACCTGGTACGAGGGTCGATCAGTAAATAGTCGGCCTTGCGTCATCTGTTGGTCGAGGAAACAAAAATCCATTGTTTTGACTTTACGAGGGCGGTTTGAAAAGTCCATGCAAAAATGAAAACTACTTAATTTTTTAGGATAGATCATTTTTATTTTTCAACATAATCTCCTTTTAGACTAATACACTTCGTCCAGCGATGCTCTAGTTTGTTGATCCCTTCCGAATAATAGGATTTGTCCAAGTCTGTCAAATAGGCATTCGTTTCTGCAATCACCTCCTCCTTTGAGTGAAATCTTTTTCCCGCCAGCCATTTCTTCATGTTGGGGAACAAGTAATAGTCCGAGGGAGCCAAGTCTGGAGAATAGGGGGGATGTGGAATGAGTTGGAACCCTACTTCCATCAGTTTTGCGGCCACCACTGCTGAGGTGTGAGCTGGTGCGTTATCGTGATGGAAAAGGACTTTTTTGCGGGCCAATCGTGGACGTTTTTCTTGCAGCTCGATTTGCAAACGGTCCAACAACGATGAATAATATGTGCTTGTAATAGTTTTACCCTTTTCCAAATAATCAATGAAGATTATTCCTTGCGAATCCCAAAAGACAGTTGCCATTACCTTCCCGGCCGAAGGACCAGTCTTCGCCTTTTTTGGTGCAGATTCTCCCTTGCCAACCCACTGTTTGGACTGTTGTTTGGTATCAGGAGTGTAGTGGTGTATCCATGTTTCATCCACAGTCACGAAACGACGCTTAAAGTCCTGCGGGTTCCGATGCAACAGCTGCAAACCGTCCATGCAACACCTCACACGATTTCGTTTTTGATCAATCGTGAGCAATCGCGGCACCCATCTTGCGGATAACTTTTTCATGCCCAAATGTTGGTGCAAAATATTATGTACCCGTACATTCGAGATCCTCACAGCTCTAGCAATCTCACGCACCTTCATTCTTCTGTCATCCATCACCATATCATGGATTTTATCAATGATTTCTGGAGTAGTGGCCGAAACAGGACGTCCAGAACGTTCAGCGTCACTTGCGTCCATATGGACACTCCGAAAATTTTGAAACCACTTATAAACTGTTCTAATTAAAGGTGCAGAGTCACCATAATGTTTATCAAGCTTCTCTTTAGTCTCTTGAGGCGATTTGCCTTTCATAAAGTAATGTTTAATCAACACGCGAAATTCTTTTTCGTCCATGTTTTGAAAACCTTTCGACTTCTTCGATTCAAACGAACGCCAAACACAAAGAAATAAACCGATCTGGCTGAAACTTGGTGTGTGTTCTTCCAAGAGATACTACTAACTGAAAATAACTTCGATAGGCAGCAGTAGTGCCCTCTCTCTGACTTTGCACGGACTTTTCAAACCACCCTCGTATTGTTGATATGAAATTTTCTCACACATGGCGCTGCAATCGAAAGCATGTATTCGTTTATCAATAAGTTAACAACTACTTTTAGCATTACCCAGGAACAACGGCGTGGACGTAGTAGTTTTTATTCCCATTGGGGTGCTTGTTTTAGGTGAGTCCCCTTGCCTTTCACCATCTGTACACAGTACACCGATTGTACACAGGAGAGGAGCATATCTGCGGGAATTTCAGCGCAAGCGTTTCTTATGCGCTGTATCACGTTTTCACGAGTCGTTGTTGCTTGTTGAAAAACCTTATCTTTTAGATGACCCCACAGAAAAAAATCCGGCGATGTCAAATCAGGCGACCTAGCAGTCCAATTAATCGGGCCACCTCTGCCGATTCATCGGCCATTGAAATCACGGTTCAATGCTTCCCGTGCTGTTATTGAGTAATGCGCTGGGCAACCGTCATGCGAAACCATATAATTTGGCGAATGGGCAATGCAACATCTTCAAGTAAAGGTTGTAGTTTATGTTCCAGAAAATTTCGATATTTGATTCCATTTAAAGTACCATCAATAAAATAAGGATCAATGAGTTTGTTACCTACAATTTCACACCAAATGTTAACTGACCAGGGACGTTGATGTTCAACTTGTCGTAACAAGTGGGGATTTTGCACACTCCAGTAGTGTATGTAATGCCGATTAACGGCACCATGGTTTGTGAATGTGGACTCATCTGATAATAGTACATTAGCGAAGAAATTGGAATTCATTTGTATTTGCTGAACTGCCCATTCACGAAATTCTACTCGCAGATGAAAATCATCGCCATGAAGTTCCTGATGCAGTGAAATGTGGTATGGGTGATACTTGTGACGATGCAATATTCTGAGAATACTATCTCTAGAAATTTCGGAATCCCGATGGAATTGCCGAGTGCTTACATGAGGGTCTTGGTGAACAGCTGCTAGCACATCAATTTCATTAACTTCTCCTGTGACAGTGATTCTTTGTTTTCTTTTTTTAAGTTGTACACTACCGTCAGACATAAAGGATTGAACAACTTTGTAAAAAAAAGAACGTGAGCGAACATTATCTGGAAAATGCTCCGCATACAAGGCAACAGCATCGTCAACATTCCGCCTACATTCACCGAAAATCAGAATCATTGCAGTTTTTTCTTCTATGGTTGCAGCATTCATTTCGCACTCGTACTTCAGTTTAAGAAATGAAGGGTAAATATAGTGGAGTGAATTGACAATGTTGGAAGTGTTTTCAGTTAAAGTCGTTGATATTGACCTTGACGCGCCACTGTGACAGTATGGTGAACTACGGGCTTATAAAAGCCAGTGCAGCGTTGTCAAAGATGACCATTTACGATTTCAGGGTGGGGGTGAGGGCCTCTCCTGTGTACAATCATTCGAGGAAAGAATAAATAAGTGTCTAGAAATTCATGGTCACAATTTCAAACATTTAATCTAATTTATTGAACAGTGAGAGGCAAGGAGACTCACCTAAAACGAGCACCCCAATGGAAACAAAAACTACTACGTCCACGTCGTTGTTCCTGGGTAACGCGTAAAGTAGTTGTTAACTTATTGATAAACGAATACATGCTTTCGATTGCAGTGCTATGTGTGAGAAAATTTCATATCAACAATACAGTCAAATCAATGGATTTTGTCATGGAAAACCAGGAAAAAAATAGGGTTTTCCAATCACGATTTTGAAGCAACTTCTATTTTCACCACAATGGGGTAGGGATGGGGGGGAGGGTGGATCGAGTTTCGTATCGCTGAATAGCTTTTTGAAAAAATTAAACATGTGTTTTTTCTTTTTTTGATCCGATGTGTAATTTCTCTAGATATTCGCAAACATCAGGTCCCTTGCGATTACAGCACCATCTATTATGAATCGAAAAAGAATGTTTCGGATGAAAGTTACTTATTTTTTTATGCGGAATGCGAATCTGCAATAAAAATAGGGGTTCCCATTTACGATTTCAGAGTTGTCCCCACCCCCACCCCAGGGCGTAGGGGTGAGGGGTCGACTTTGGTATTATCGAATGATCCCCTTCTAGGCGAACAAATTTTATTGAGAACTTTTTTTGATCCGATGCATAGTTTTCGAAATATTTCAATGTTTTCAGATAAATCGGCCATCGTCAACGCACCACTGTTTATAGTCGGTCGGGGCTATTTTTCCTCCCTTTGTTTTTTCTCTTTCGAGTTGGGCGCCAGGCGCTTACGGCGGGAGAAAAAATAACGAGGTTGCTGACCAGACTCAGCCCAGGCTGACTACACGGGCTACAGCTGTTCAAAGCGGAGTGGGTGGTTCGGACTGTCAAGGTGGTAATAAATAAATTCAATGAAGAAAGTCAATAAATAAATCTGTTAAAGAATCAGCTGGCGCACGGCGATCGATATTCGCCGTGCGTCAACCTGTTGCTGCGGTGTAGCACGCTGTGTTCGTCTACACCGGAGATAACCGAGGCAGGCCTCGCAGAGCCGAAGCTGTAGCTCGTATGCATGCCGCGTTAAGCGAGAGGTTATCTCTCTCGCTTGACTTCGGTTTCGCTCACCGGCTATCTCTCTCATTTGACTCCAGCGCTCAACGTCGATTTCGTATCTCGCAGCCATATTGAAAAATGAGGCACTTTTTCGTGACAACCATCGGACAGCGCACGCATCCTGGGACTCTCGCATTTTCAACTTCTTTTCCACCGGAACTTCTCAACCTCTGTCCTCACCAGGACTCAAAAGTAACGGTAAGCGTTCACTGACATAATTTAGCGTAATTCACTGTCAGTGAGGAGTAGGAAATTAACCGGTGCATCCTCATAAAGTTCTCACCCTGAGGCGTGCTCTGCAGCATTGGCTGCACCACGTTATCACATCACTTGTTGCGCACTCAATTAATATAATTGCGTGTGTTCTTACTAATTCACTGTGCTTTCCCCCCAACTAAACTTGCTGGGAAAGCACTGTGAATTTATTTCTCTCATTTTTGTGCATCCTCAATCTGTCTCTGTAAAGTGCTACGCAGTTCTGACTGCGTCACGCTTCTCAGTTCTCTCTCACAGCACTCAAGCAATCAAATTGCACGTGCTCTCATCTATACACTGCAACTTCTCTCTGATAAATCTGCTGAGAGCATGCAGTGAATAATTGCCACATTCTACGCACTCACTTTCTCACTCCGTGGCGTGCTCTGCAGCGTTGTCTGCATCACGTTCACTGCACACACACCCAGCACACAATTAATATAATTGTGTGCTGCTCAAGTCTGAAAGTCAAACCTCAGTCCACTTCTTTTGTTTATATACTTTTGTCAATTCTCTGATTTTTTAATTTGAATTTAACCTATTCTTGTATTTTTTATAACATCAATATTTTCTGAAACTTGATATATTTCCTTGTGACTTTTGGAAGGTAGATTAAACCGCTTCCTCAGTATAACAACTATGTGTCTGGTTTATTTGTCACCCTGTCTCGAGTGAGGTTTCATGTTTTCTCAATGTATTTGCAGATTCATTCGACCACGCATTGGACGAATACTCACCAAAATCAATAAATAAAATCCATAAATAAAGTCGATAAGTAAAACTATAAATATCTTAGACAACATCACGAATATGGGATTCACAAATGCCAATACGGCAGGTAATTCACTTATTACAACGACTCTTGAGGTTTCAACAAAAAAAAAAAAACAAAGAAAAATATTAAGAAAATATCCCGTAAATTTATTCTGAATTTTTAACAATTTGCAAACTTCAGCATTTCGGCAGTACAAATTATCACGGTATTTGCGTCTGCTCTCACACTTTCATACATTATCTATGCTCGATTCGCAATCCAATTCAACCCGAATTCCAGATATTCGTAGAAACCGACAAAACAAGATCAGACGAAGTCTAATAAGAAGTCTCGTTGAAAATTTTGCTCGCGATACGGTCAATGCCGGGTCAATCCCACACACACCAAATAAGTCGACAATCACGGGACGCCGGAAGGTCACGTACGCGAAGCTTCCAACTGTTCGATCCTTTAAACTTGAAAATCTTATGATGTACAAAAGGTAAGACCGAGCGTAAATCATAAACGAAATAATAAATAACGAATACCAATTAAATAACATAAATGACTAGAATAAATAAAAATAATTAAATAACTAACGTTAAAGAAAATAATAATCAGCCATAAGTCAAATCAGATATAATAAGACGTAACGCACAATCTAACGACGCGAGATACGTCTCGGACCGTTAAAATCCCTCGCATCAACATACAAAATACGGGACGATGGCCGAACATGCACTACGTAAGCTTGATAAAATAATGAAATAACGTCCAATGTAATAAAATAAATAAAAGAAAATAAATAAAATAATATATATCATTAAACGTCAGTTAGTCTAGACAATACGTGGCGCGGTCTATAACGTAGCAATCCCTCTCACATGAAATACACTAATTATTACATAAGTCAGCAAAAATAAAAATGACGAAAGACCATAGAGAGGTAGAAAAATCACCGGGACGATACTGGAGCGATGTTTCCAGCCGACCCTTAATAATTCCTCGGATTACTCTCCCCTTCGTTTTTGCCTCAATTCCTTCTGATATGAATAATGTGGTACCAATGGCTTGGGCCAATAGACGGATATAAAGCAAAGGATAGAGCGGGACAGTCCTATACTCGAGATGTACGGCCTACTCGCTCGACAGTCACCGGGGAAAAGCATATATCCCGACAGTGAGAGGCGGAAGATGATTGTATCTTATTGGATAATCGGCTGGCACACGGCGATCGATATTCACCGTGCGTCGACCTGTTGCTGCTGTGTAGCATGCTGCGCTCGGCTAGCTGAAGATGGCCGAGGCAGTGCCTCGCAAATCCGAGGCTGTGCCTCGCAGGTGTGCCGTGTGAAGCGAGAGGCTATCTCTCTCATTTGACTTCAGCGCACGACTCGTTTGTAAAGCGCAGCCATATTGAAAAATCTGGCACTTGCGTGAAAATCCGCTCGAACAGCACACACATTACAGCATCGCGCGAACGAATTTTCATCGCCTTCACCGGATCAACTCAGCTTTTTCGTGCTCACAAGGACTCAAAATCAGGTACGAGCACACCGCTATAATTTATAATAATTCAATGATGGTGAGGAGTGAAAAACACATCGGTGCATCCTCATAAATGTCTCACACTGTGGCGTGCTCTGCAGCACGGGCTGTACCACATTTTCTCGCTACCTGTTGCTCACTCAATTAATACACTTGCCTGTGTTTCTCTTAATTCACTGTACTTTTCCACAACTAAGCTTGCTGGGAAAGTACTGTGAATCTATTCCATTCATTTGTGCATCCTCAAGCTCACTTTGCCGTGCTCTCCAGCGTTGACTGCATCACGGCCTGTCACACTAAAATTCCAGCACTCAAGCAATATATTTGCAAGTGCTCTCATTCAGTCTCTGTAAAATGACGTGTGTAAATCTTAGGAGAATTCATTGGAAATAACAGACACATTTGACACTCACACTTCTCATTCCATGGCGTGCTCTGCAGCTCTAGCTGCACCACGTACACTACACTCATTAACAGACCGTGCCCAATTAATACAATTGTGTGCTGGTTACTCAAACCTAAATTCAATTAAAATTATTTTTTTGTATTCATTTTTATATCGTTATTGAATTTCTGTTTTGGATATATTTTGTAGTGTAGGAGCGAATGGTGCAATAAACCATTTTCTCTATAAACCATCTTTCTGTCTGGTTTTATTTTTCTCTGTTGTGAGTGAAGCCTCATAATTTTCAATATATTCGCAGGTCGTTCCAACTACATCATGAAGAATTTTCAACATATCTTCTCGCTTTAAGGGAATCATCTAGTGTGTCAGATAAAAAAAATCGATTTTTTTTCATAAATCACATCCAAAACATGTATAGAAGACGTGGGTAAAAGGATTTTTCGAAACGTGAAGCCGTTGAAAAGTTACAGCCGTAAACCAGAGCAGGTATACAGAGCGCGCGGGGCCCGCTCAGCGGGTCGGCACGGCACTGGCTTTCGCATCGAACATGTTCAAGCCCAAGTCCTTACCTGGTTCTTTTGTTAACTAGAATCAACTAATGGGTACCCAGAACTGTTTAAAACCCGTTCCAACATCTGTGTATAGCGTCGGTCGATCAGTTTCGACCGACGCTATACACAGTACACATCGTAGTTTTCCGCGCTCGATACACTTTCGAAATATAATTGTAAATGGACAAAAAGGGAAGTCACTTTAAGCCATTTCATAGAGATCGGACAAAAAAAAGGAAATTCCATGGAAATAGATGTACAGAAGAAAATGAAACGTTATTTACATCTACGTCAGCGAAGAAACTTGGAGCGAAGAAAAATTTTTAAGTGACCGTTACTCCAACCCTGGTTTACCAGGTGTATGCATAAGTTTTTTCCGGTTTTTTGGTAAAAAAAAACACGTAATTTTCAAGGGAAATTAATTTTTGTTTTATTCAAAATATTGGCCATCGGCTTCTACACATTTCGCCCATCTTTCAGGTAACTTATGAATACCATGCCAGAAAAACTGCTTGTCTTTTGCGGCAAACCATTCGTCGAGCCATTTTCCAACTTCCTCGAAATTGCTGAAGTGCTGCTCTGGGAGCGCGTGCCCCATTGATGCGAAGAGGTGATAGTCAGATGGCGCCAGGTCTGGCGAATACGGCGGGTGCGGAAGGATGTCCCATCCAAGCGATTTCAAGGTGTCTTTCACTGCTTTTGCTGTGTGAGACGGGGCATTGTCGTGTAATAAAATCACTTTGCCATGTCTTCTGGCCTATTTCGGTCGTCTTTCGATTAATGCGTGGTTTAAATTAATAATTTGTTGGCGATAGGGTTGTGTATTAACGGTTTCGCCGGGCTTCAAGAGTTCATAATACACAATACCGCTCTGGTCCCACCAGACACAGAGCATGGTCTTCTTGCCGAAGCGATTTGGCCTCGGTGTTGAAGGACCGGCTTCGCCAGGTGAAAGCCACGATTTTTTCCACTTCAGGTTTTCAAAATAAATCCATTTTTCGTCACCCGTCACAATTCGATGCAAAAATGATTTCCTTTCGTGGCATTGAAGCAGCACTTCACAAGTGACTTTGCGATTTTCTATTTGACGTTTATTCAAATCGTGTGGGACCCATTTACCGAGTTTATTGATCTTCCCCATTATTCGTAAACGTCTGCTGATTGTTTCTTGTGACACATGTAATGCTTCTGCTAATTGCCGTTGAGTTTGAGTTGGGTCATCATCCAATAACTCCTGCAATTGATCGTCTTCGCATTTTTATGGTCTACCAGAGCGCTCACTGTCTTTCACATTGAAATCACCACTTTTAAATTGTCGAAACCATGTCTCACATGTTCTAATCGATGGAGCGTGTTCACCATATGTTTCTACCAGCAAACGTTGACTTTCAGCAGCCTTTTTCTTTTGATTAAATAAGAAAAGCAATGCGTGCCGCAAATGTTCTTTTTCAGGCACAAAACTCGACATGATCACTGAACGATAAAACAAAGACGCTAGTTTTTGGCGGACTCAACTTGTGTGTGTTTGTAGGTTAATGTCAGACGAACAAAATGACGTATGTGTCAAATTAATACGCTGCGTACTTTTCGCTGGCGCCATCTCTTAGTTAAACCGGAAAAAACTTATGCATACACCTGGTACTGCATTTTGGAGTTTGCTAGCGTTTTCTCAGCCATTTCTTCGTCTGTCATTTGCAAAAATTGCAATAGTGAAGTGACATTCAAACAGTGTGGTATACGAGGATTGGGTTTCAAGATGTCTATAGGTGCGAGTGTGACGAAATAAAACAAATCAACTTTGGCCCTATGATCAATAATGCATACAAAATAAATCGTCTCACCGTTTTCGTAATACGTTTATTAGGACACAGCTTAGAAGGTTTGAAAATGTTTTGCGGACTGAAGGATATGGGACAAGGTTTGGCTCGAAATACTTATTATGGAGAATTCAATAATATATATATGTATATAGCTGCTTCGACCGTTTATACAAATGCGTTGTCCTTCGCGGTTACTGAGTAGAAAGAGCTCAATAAAGAAGCCGGTGAAGCAGAAGATGAATTTACAGTCTCGGGAGATGGAACGTGGAAAAAGCGATGTTTTTCATCTTTATTCGGCGTCTCAACACTAATTGTAAAATATTCCGGCAAAGTAGTGGATGCGTATGTGTTAAGTAGTTTTTGTCAGGGAAGTATTTCGTGGAAAATAAAAAAGGAGGATGAATCACAAGGATATGAAGAATGGTTCGCTTACCATGAAAAAAATTGTACGATAAATCATACTGGAAGTTTTGGAAAAATGGAGATAGATACCATCGTGAAAATGTTTACACGTTCAATAGACAAACATAGTATTATGCCGGTACCGCGTAATTGGATTATTCGGTATTCGGTATAATATTTAAAAAGTTATTATTTGTTGGGATCGTTCGCCGATTAGGAGATGGATCTCGAGGAATTGATGAAAACGCGAATTTATATAAAAGAAAGTATTGATTATAGGCAACGGTAACTTTCCGTTGTCTATTTAAAAGTCAATATAAGAATGTAGAATAATATGTTGTTTCGAGTATTTGACGAGGAACCAACCCGTTCTCTCTTGCGTCTAATTTATAACTGATTTTCGTAAAGCATTTGCTAACTGTGTTCACGAAAATCCCTTAATTCGCAATTTTAGCGTTAGCCTATCGTTGATCGCTAAGCGAGTCGCCTCATGCTGCGTCGGCGTTCTTGGTGTCGATCGTGCGATCGGGCATTAGACTTCGTTTCCTGTCTTGAACGAATTCCAATGTTTTTTTGCTATGGAATATTCCCGAATATACGAAATACGAAGTGGAATATTCCGCGGCACAACAATAGCGTCAAATATTTAATGTATATTGGTGATGATGAAGTTCAGGAAGTTATCAAGCCAATCTACGAAGATTTGTCGAGAGAACATTTATTGATCAGGTGCTTGGGAGCGGAGACTCAAAACAATAATGAGTCACTCACTAATCTGGACTTTCGCTCCGAAGCATCTTCATTCTGGTGCAAAAGTCGTCGAAATCGCCACATTTCTTGCTGTGATAATCTTCAACGAAGGGTTCGAATCTATCCTAAAGCTGATGGAAGTCATAGGAGTAAATATTGGCCTAAATATCCAAGCGTTCGTCCATCAGCGTAACGATTCTCGCATCAACCGCTCAGAGAGACTAGTAATTATTAATCAATCATCGGTCGTGTATATGTTATTATTAAATTCTGAATTTCTGCGACAATCTCCGACCACTTGTCTTCTACTAAGATGTAAATTTGGCAAATCGCAACTCGGGGTCTGAATCAGCGTTACCTAGATTCCTGCGTTATCGATCTTTTTTGGTCGAAAGATCTCAAACAATCGAATCTCTAATTTTTGTCAACTCTGATTGCCTCACTCATTCGTTAAGAATTAATGAAGCAACCACAATTGACGGTTCTTAATTTCTAAAGAAATCATGAAAAAATATCACCACAGCCTGGGATCAAACCGGGAACTCCAGAATTCTAGCCTGGTACGTTACCAATTACGCCACCGTTCAGAGAGACGCTTGAGCGATTTCGCCAAACAAGCCCGGATATCAAACAGAGAAGAGAAAACGGCCTTGCATGACTTCTTTAAAGAAGAGGAAGGTGTACTCTATGGTCCAGGCATAGCAGATTGACGGTGAGACAATTTTTTTATTATGAATTATATACAACAACTTTCAAACGTGTTTTTCCACAATACACGATCTTTTCAAACTGTTACCATGATATCTCAAAAACTATTTGGTTGATTCTGCTCAAATTTATACAGTATGTTTAGTACATATATAACTAGAAGTTGAACTAAAATAATTAAGATTGCTTCGTTAGTTTTCTTTTTATCAGCTATATGGACCCCAAAAAAAAACGAAAAATTGAAATTTTTTTCTAAAGCGTAAAAAAAATATTTGTTGGAATTCTAACTTTATTTTAGTACTATGTAGAGCATCAAGTCTCACGATTAAAATTGCGTTTGGTTTTTTGATTTCAGATAAGCAGAACGGCCGGAATCATGGCAGCAGTGGAGCACCTCTTTTTATATATGTGTTCTTGTTGGGCGGTGTATCTCCGACTATATTCTATATAATGACTTCAAAGAATTCACAAAGTTTGTTTAAATGTTAATAAAAATTATATACAATTTATAAATTATTTTATTTCAATGGTTTGTCAAAAAAAAATTCCCCAAAAAAGTATTAAAAAGCGGCCTTCATACAAGACGACTCTCTTAAGTAGAATTACTGGATCCCGAAGCCGACCAAACCCGTGAACACGATGCATTCCTTCTTTTTCTTTCTCCTTCACTCTCTCTCTCTCTCGGTCCGTTTGATCGTATAATAAAACAAAATGAAATTTAAAAAATAAATAAATATCGTCCTACGTAATCCTACCGGGCCCTGCGAGATCGTGCTGGAGGCCGTCGTGCGAGGAGGACGCAGCGTATGAATATTCTGCCACGTTACAATTTATATTTACAACGTGATGTAAACCCTCTTTTAATCGCGCCCTCGCTTGATTCTCGTTCCGAGTTGCTCGGGGTACGCTGAAACATCCTATGTAAAACGAATCTATTCCGTTAAGAATTGTGTCGCTTCGGCAGCACGGAGGAGTTCGGACTTTGAGGCTTGTAGCAGATGCGAGTTCTCTTCTAATCGCTCCCTTGCTTCGGCGGCACGGAGGGGGTCGAACTTAAAGAGAATCGACATTCTTCTCTGGTTATATAACCGAGTGGTATCTTCTCGTTGGTATTATTCTTTTTCCTTTTTGTTATACACTACGAATTATTATTTTTATTTTTATTTATATTTCGAGTTCACTTAAACCTCTATTACTGAATATATAATATAAAAAGGCTTTATTAAATCAGCATACAGGTTTTTATTCGATTTCTAAAGCCGTTTATGAACAATAACTTTTTTTTATTAATTTTAAGGAAATGCATTCGATATGTATATATTTCTACCTATATACTCTTTCGAGGGATTACTTCTTGCTTTGGCGGCACGCGCCGAGATGGGGAGAGAGGAGGAGAAAGCGCCTCGGTCGGGAAGCAAGGTGTCGAGGGGTTTGGGTCTCGCTGCGCTGCAGATCCAAGTCGCTTCTGCTGTCCCTTTTATGATTAATACAGAATGCAGTTCTTCAATAATATTTTATCTTATTTTAAATCCCAATATTGTGTAATGTGAAGTGCCTTATGTACTACCAAAGTAACGAAATATTAATCATTTTTATATTCTTTTACATATCTCATACATATTACATATTCTTATACAATATAATGGCTTTTGATGTGCACTAATGTTTAGTTTTCATAATAATATGGTGTAGAACTTTGCTTCAGCCATTTTTTTCCGAAATTCGAGGATTTATTGTAAAAAACTGATTATAGATTTATGATTCAAAGTATTGTCCACGCTGGCCGCTCCTTTCTCTCATCTTTCGGGCAGCATACGAATTCCACGTTGAAAAATTTGGTCATCTTTTGAAGCGATCCACGAATCGATCCTATTTTTCTTCAAAAGACTGGAAGTGCTGGTCAGCCAGGTCGTATGCCATTGATCGAACCAAGTGATAGTCAGAGGGAGCAACGTCTGGAGAATACGGCGGGTGGGGTAGAACTTCCCATTTTAACGGTTCCAAGTATGTCTTGACCACTTTCGCAACATGGGGTCGAGCAGTGTAATGCTGCTAAATCACTTTATCATGTCTCTCGTTGTATTGCGGTAGTTTGTCTTTTAATTCTCGGCCGAAACGCATCAATTGCGTTCGATAGCGATCGCCTGTGATTATTTCAGTCGGTTTTAACAGCTTATAATACACTGCGCCGAGCTAGTCCCACCGAATACAGGGCATGACATTCGAGCCGTGAATATTCGGTTTGGCCATCGACGTGGAAGCATGACCGGGAAATCGCCATGATTTTCTGCATTTGCGGTTATCGGAATAAATCCATTTTATTCCCAAGTCACAATGCGATGCAGAAATTCCTCCCAGCTTTGTCTTTCAAGCAACTGTTTACAAGCAAACAAACGCCGTTCAACATCTCTTGATATCAACTCATACGGCACCCAATTACCTTGCTTCTGAATCATTCCCATGGCTTTGAGACATTTTGAAATTGCTTGTTGAGTGACTCCCAATGATCGTGCCAATTCTTCTTGACTTTGACATGAGTCGTAATCTAGCAATGCCTCTAATTCTGCATCTTCGAAAACCTTCTCTCTTCCACCGCTATTCCGGTCTTCGACGTCAAAATAACCATTCTTCAAGCGTTGATACCACTCACGACACGTTTTTTTACTAATAGCGGCCTCACCATAAATATTTGAGAGCATTCCATGAGCCTCAGCCGCAAATTTCTTCATATTGAAGCAGAAAATTAAAACCGCTCGCAAATGACGAGAATTTTACTCGTAAACTGACGTTTTCAGATGAGAATAACTTTATGATGCACACACAAATCGACTAATTTTTCTAGGGGGTTATGTTGACAGATGCCTAAGTTTATTGCATGATGCCTATGATCTATTTATTTCGACCACTATTTACCGCTATAGCCATCTATACGAAAACGGCGGAAGAACTCACAAATTTAGTAACTCGTTTATGTGAACTCCATAATTTAGCGTGAGACAATAATAAGTACTAAAATCAATGCCAAAGGTATCTATGGTAAAAAATTAAACTTCAAACTTTGAAAATTGGTGATTTTTTATTTCTTCAAAAACGGTCTATGCCTGTAAAATTAGAGAGCCATTACTTGGCTCTCATGAGATTAGAGAAAAATTCAAAAGAAAATATTGAAATTCAAATGAAAAAAAATCTCGAGCTGAAAATATTAATAGATTGCATCTCTCTTCTATCACGCTACTAAAAACCTTCCAGAAAATTCAAGAATAAAAGAATAAAATACAGTAAAATATCATTTAATTCCATTATTTTCAACATTATAATAACAAAAAATGAAGATGGAAATGGTGAAAGTAAAATGAAAACAGGTAATTACGCACACATATACTTCAATTAGTTAATAAATAAGAAATTTTTACTATCTTAAAATAATTATGGGCATGTTGAGCCTAAACTTGTTATTATGGGTACAAACATCCGCGATTATCGGTTACGACTACGGATTGTCGAATTTCAATATAACTACTATATCACTAATAGACGTGGGGCAGTACAATATCGCCAAACTAAAAGTTATCGCAGATCGTGTTTATATTCAATAATTATAATTAACTGAATTAACATACAACAAGATTATCCTATGTAAGGTTGTTGAGGAATCAGCTGACACGCGGCCACTATGATTGCCGTGCGGTAGCTCGATGCTGCTGGTGCTGCGCTGCGCTCGGCTGCCATGCGTGTAGCGGGGGCAGCACCTCGTGGACACTCAACTCAAGCGAGAGGCTACGATCTATCTCTCGCTTGACAGCGGCGTCGCTCAATGACGCCTTCGAAGAGCTCAGCAATCTTGATATTTTTCTCTACTCTCGTGAAAACCGCCAAGTAAGCATCACCTGCCTCTACTCAGCTCGGACAATTTTCCCTGCTTTCATCGGACCTTCTCACACTCAAAACGTGCTCAACAGGACTCAAATTAAACGGTAAGCCGGCACCTTGATAATTTACATAATTTCAATCGAGGTGAAGTTGAGAAAACTCATTTTGTACATCCTCAAAAGTCTCACCTCATGGCGTGCTGTGCAGAGTGGGCTGCTTCACGTTCTCTCTCTCACATTCATTTCAGGGCACGCAATTAATATCATTGTACATAAGGCTCACTAACCGACTGTAAAGTCGATTCTCATTTATTTATATATTTTTTTGTAGTTGAGTGAAAGAAAGTGGAAATAAAGACCATTTTCTCTTTCGACATCGTTCATCTGGTTATTTCACCCTTGTCATGAGTGAGAACTCATTCTCTTTCGATATCTTTCAGATCTCACAAATCGTCAGGCAAGGAATCCTCAACATTTTCGTCCTTCGAGCCGGATACTCGACTCCTGCACAGGAGAAGACCAGGGTCTTCCTCTTTCGACGCTTATCATCGGCTCATTTCGACGGAGGACCTCGTAGCAAGTATACGTAGTCTCATCTACTCGGCTCATCCTGGACACTCATCGGACGCGCAGTTCGGGTAAAGTACAACTCTGAGGAGTCGCTTCGTTACTTCTTCTTTTAGTTTGTGTCAGGCTAAGAATGTCAGAACGCAACTCGTCAGACATCGGGGTGGCACCCGTTGACCTTGATGAGAAGAGGACGTTGTTGGTCTTGGATGGCACCACCGCTACGAAATGAACCTGATCACCAGCTGGCTTGGCAACCGAGTTGGTGTTAAAGGTTCAATCGCATCGCAATTGGATAGAATAACTCAACCTCATCTGCGCAATACTCTCCGACGAGTCGCAACCACCTATGCTAGCTTTGCTGGACACGCTAAGCGAATAGATAAATAAGGTCCATGGGGATTTCAGAAAGGACCACGAGCTCTTGGAAGGTCCATGGCCGGCTTCCTTCCTCGAGCACGAATACTTTTCGCAGAATCTGCAAATGGTCGAGGCGATACTGGCACTGAATGGGAAGATCGCTTTTCGGCAGGCCATGAAGAAGCTGTCGCAGAATCAAGTGCTTGCGGCGACACCAACACCACCTCGTTCGCAGATAAAGCTACCGGACATCAAACTGTCTACATTCAAGGGCGAATATGATGGGTGGCCAGCTTTTCGCGACTTGTTATCTTCATTAGTCGTCGCTAAGACCAGGCTGACTGATGTAGAGCACTTGATGTATTTGCGTGGCTGCGTCTGCGATTCTGCAGCATCTGTTAATCTCGGGATTTGCCCTCACCGGTGAATCATTCATTTTGGCGTGGGAGACATTGAGGTCTCGATACGAGGATAGGCGGTTAGTGGTGCAGGAGCGCTTGGATACGATCTTCGGCATACCACCTGTCGTCGGAGATGCGAAATCGCTCTCAACCCTAGTCACAGCAGTATCGGAAGCCAACAAATATTGACATTACTGAGCTCAAAGGAGCACCTGTGGGAGCTGGTAAGGCAACTGAGCAATCAGCTTAACTGAACTATTTGAGAGGCGTGGGAGACATCAATGGGGTGGGCTCAGAAGTTTCCGACCTTCCGGAAAATCGAGGAGTTCATCGAAAATACGGTGAGAGCACTAGACATAATGTAGACGACTCCAACGCAATCAGCCACCACTAAGAAGATAACTTTAATGAACCCAGCTCCATCTAAGGTTGTAACTCAACGAGCTGCTGTGCACCATGGTTGAGCAAGCACAAGCACCAGCGTTGGGCCGTCAACACGCACCAGCAAGTCGGTATGTCCGTGTGATTGCTGTCAGTCTTTAGACGATTACATAGTAATGTGTTCAGATTTTCGGCAGCTTACAGTGGCTGCCCGACGCAAAATGACAGAGAAATCCAGGCTCTGTTATAATTATTTGGGATGGCACAACGCTTCGTCATGCCGGTCAACTCACGGTTGCAAATAGTGTGTAGGAAAGCACCATACGATACTACATCAGGTCGCAGCACCTGTAACCTCCAGGGCCACTCAACCAATCGCTACAGAGCCATCAACACATTACGGTGCTGGTGCAGTCATTCGCTCACCGGTTCTACTCACATGGATATGCTGAACATTATTAGCAACCGCTCTCACACTCGTTCACTCACCGGCATTAACTCATCGGGCACGTCTTCTCATCGATCCAGAATCGGAATTCCCTTTTGTTACAGAACACCTCGTCCGTAAACTCAACACACCACACAAGCACTTATCAATTCCGATCACGGGGATTGGTCGAAGACACTCATCGCAGACACGTGGGTCAGTTCAGCTCACCATATACTTCACTCACACCAAGGAGAAAGTCACGGTACTGGCTCACATACTCAAAATAATCACCACTCATTTATTATCATTTGAGTTACCAGCACGAACATGGTCTCACATTGTAAAACTAACGCTGGTGAATCCAGACTTTCTCAATTGATATCATCATTGATGCAGATATTTGCGGGCAGGTCATCAAGTCAAACATCGTCAAGGACGCAACATCAACGCCCATAACACAATTATCATTATTTGGATGGCTCATCACTGGACCAATCAACGTACAGTAGCGGACAAAAGTTTAAGACGGAGAGGAAAAAAAAAGTAATCGTTGATTTTTCTATGAAAAGAATTGACTCAGTGGATTTTTTTTTGTATTAGCTAATTAATCATTAATTCATATATTTATTACATAAATTCAATTTTGAGCGTAACAACATTAGATACAATAAACAAAGAAAACATAAATTTGTTTGATATCTTCGGAGACAAAAGTTTAAGACTATACGTAAAAAAATATTTTTTGGTAGAAAATATACAGATATTTTCCTCCCTTCAATACTTTGTCCACAGTCCATTATTTTTTATCACATCAGCACATCTTTGAGGCATTGAATCAATTAATTTTTTGCAGTCGTCCACAGTTGTTTCATTCCACGTTTTTTCAACCAAGGAGTACAAATCGTCAAAATTTTTTGGTTTATTTCTTTGAACCCTTCTTTTTATGGTACACCATAAGTTTTCAATTGGATTTAAATCTGGCGACTGCGACGGCTACGGTAATAAAGTGATTTTTTCATCTTGAAAAAAACTTTTCACTACCCGAGCCGTATGCTTTGGGTCATTATCTTGTTGATAAATAAAATTATCACCCATATTTTCGTAGGCATACGGTAACATAGTATTTTTCAATATATCCAAGTATTGAAAACGGTCCATGATTCCATTAATTCGGCGTATAGGTCCAGGACCATTGCGAGAAAAACATGCCCACACCATTACGTTTCCACCTCCATGCTTAACTGTCGGTAAAACACATCGAGGATTTAAATCTTCGCCAATTCGACGTCTTACATACAGTATCCCGTCAGAACAAATTCGGTTGAATTTGGATTCGTCCGAAAATAGCACATTTTGCCAATCCTCACTTGTCCAATGCCGATGAGCCTTAGCAAATTGCAGTCGTAATTTTTTATTCTTTTTACTGAGCATCGGCTTCTTCCGTGGCTTTCGTGCTTTCAAATTGAATTCGTCTAATCGTCTTCGGACAGTTCTTACACTAATTTGTGCATTATTATTACTGGATATTTCAGCTCTGATATCGACTGCTGAACGAAAACGATCTCTCTCGCTTAATCGATGAATCCGACGATCCGGCGTTAGCGTGGTTTTCCGCGGTCTACCGTTTTTTGGTCGATCAAAATAGTCCCCAGTCTTCACAAACTTGTACCACGCTTGCTTACAAGAAGTTTCTGATCGATTCATTTGAGTTGCAATTGAAGAAAATGTCTCATTTTGCTTCCGTAGAGACACGATTAGTTTTCGTTCAGTTGATGACAAATTACGGGCTTTACCCATACTCTTTTCGTACGTAATTAAACTTAAGACACTGGATGATACACCACAAACTATTTACAGTATTAATATATCAAATTATTGCGTGGATCGACTACGGGTATCTTGTTCGACAGATCGTCTTAAACTAATGTCCGCTGTTTACAGATGGTTGGAAGGAAAAAAAAATTGTATAATCTATATTGTTTACATTTGACGACCGAGATTTCTACATTATGAAGGTCAAACGTACACATGTATTGTAAAAAAACAACAAGCCGAAAGAAACGTTAGTACTTGTATGATAGATCTATGAACCAAATTGTAATTCATCGTCTTAAACTTTTGTCCGCTACTGTATGTCAATCAGAAGCACTCACTGTTTATCATGCTTGCCGTGCAGCACGATGATCAGGCATTACAAGAGGTGCCCACAAAAAATTTTATTTCAAGAAGAGCCACTAAAGGACAAGATTGATCAACTCACACCAGAGGAGCAGTCTCGCGAAGATAATTTTCGGAACACGCATCAGCGTGATACTACTGGACGTTACATCGTTCGGCTTCTTCTCACTTCTCTGCATGCAAATCTGGGCAGCTCATACTTAAAAGCTCATACTTAAAAGCTCGTCGGTGTCTGCAACACATCATACGGAAAAACGCAAAAGATGCTGAGTATGGTCAGCTCTACGCTCAATTTATGGAAGAATATGAGCAACTTGGTCACATTGTGAAGGCTTCAACATCTTCATCAAGAAAGACACATGATTATCTGCCTCATCATGGCGTTCTCAAGCAAGACAGAGTCACCATCAAACTACAAGTGGTATTCAATGACTCTAGCTCCACGTCATCTGGACAGTCTCTCAATGATATTGCGTACACTGGCCCTAACTTGTTGCTCAATATTTCGGATGTGCTCAATTGGATCCGTCACCACAAATATATATTTGCCACTCACTTTACTAAAATGTATCGTCAAATTCGCATTCACCAAGAAGACTGGAATCTTCAATGAATTTTGTGGAAGAATGATCAACACAACGCAGTGCAATATCACCTAACAACTATAACGTATAGTACAAAGGCTGCTCCTTTCCTAGCGGTTCGGACTCTCATTCAGCTCACCGAGAATGAGGGACATCACTTTCCACTTGCTGTGCCAGCTGTCACCTATGGCAGGTACGTGGATGATATCTTCGGAGGGGCGGATATCACTCATCAGCTCATTGAAATGGCTCAACAGCACAAGGACTCGTCTATCTCAATGGCCGACTGCGAAACGAAAATTCTCGATTGACTTGGCTTCCTCACGAGGACACGTTTACATTCTCATCAAGGTTCAACTCAACTCAAGAAAATTATACCAAATGCCTCATTCTTTCAGAGGTGGCTCAACTCTTTCATTCGCTCGGTTTTGTCTCACCGATTGTGATCAGAGCCAATATATTCTTGCAAGAGCCCTGGCTTCACAAGCTCAACTGGGATGATCCGCTGCTATCCCGGGTCTCATCTCGTTGGATCGCCATTAGAGAAGATCTCACTTGTCTGGCCAAAATCTCAATTCCTCGTTGGTTCAGTGCATGGAGCAACTCAACAGTGGAATTGCACGGTTTCTCTGATGCATCTCAATTAGCCATGGCTGCAGTGATTTATATCACTGTTGACCCATCATCCACATAAAAGGTGGCTTCACTGGTCTGCTCTAAAACTCGGGTGGCACCACTTAAGAAGCTCACCATACCACGGCTCGAATTGACGTTTGCCCTGTTACTTGCAAAATTGGTTGCGTACGTTCAAGCCACGCTCAAGGTCGAAATCTCATCAATTCACATGTGGACGGACTCTTTGGTAACAATCACGTGGATCAAAGCACACCCAGCACAGTGGAAAGATTATGTCCAAAACAGAGTAGCTCAAATCCAAGAACTCACTTCCAACGCTCAATAGCGTCACGTGGCAGGCACCAGCAATCCAGCGGATTGTGCCCCTCGGGGTATTTTAACATCTCAACTGGCTTCTCACCAGCTGTGGTGGTCAGGTCCATCATGGATGGTAAAGCCAGTTAATATTTGGCCAACAATAACCACTAAGTTATGTCGTCTTAGGAGGCTAGAATTGGTGGGAACAGCTCCACTCACTGCACAAGAGATGGCCGCAGTCAACGGCTTTTAGATAAAGGCAACTCAGGCTGCGTTTTTTAAACACGAATTTCAAGTGCTTCGATCAGGCTCTCTTCTGCCATCCTCTCATCCCTTCAGTCAACTTACAGCTTTCATTGGCCAGGAGGATGTAATCAGAATGGGAGGTCATCTCGTTCAATTCCCGCTCACATACGAAGGAAGGCATCCTGCCATTCTGCCTCGTCACGCTCGATTCTCATTTTTGATCAAGCTCATCGGCGGTACTCTTTACGGAGGCACTCAGCTCACATTAGCTCAAGTACGGCTAATTCATTGTGTTCGAGAAGTCAGTATGATGGAGAGAAATTGGACTGTAATATATAGAAAGTTGAGTTAAAAGCAGTACACAGATGTAGTTTAATGGTGGCGTTTATTGCTCCACCTGTCAAGTAACGTGGAGAAATTATAGTAGAAAAAACACTTAAAAATAAATACATTAAAAGTATAAAAAAATGAGCGTAAAAAAAGAGAATAAGATGAGATGTGCTTGTTACCATACACTATTATATTAATCGGTAAGCGATGAGATGTTCTGATACGACCGGCCCACGCGGTGAAGCTGAAGCCGGGTGCATGACACGATGAGCCAATATATTGATGCACTGGTGGGCCGAC
Organism: Cylloceria caligata; assembly: GCA_963942595.1. Taxonomy (NCBI): domain Eukaryota; kingdom Metazoa; phylum Arthropoda; class Insecta; order Hymenoptera; family Ichneumonidae; genus Cylloceria; species Cylloceria caligata. Next base: position 39,272,010 of record OZ012705.1, read on the forward strand.
GTCAATATATTGTAACGGTAATTTTTTATCGTTCACAATTCTTTTTATTTTTCGTGGGGATTCGGGCTCGATCACAGGACTAATTAATGTAGACTTCGTGGTGGTTGAGAATGAGGTTTTATTCACAAGAAAACAATTTCATAAAAATGTCACTATTCAATTTCTGGTCACTGGTACCCCGTATAATGCATTTAAATTTCGTAATTTCGGCGATTATTTTTACATCATTTTCGTCTATTGCGTATACACAGATTCTCGGTATTCTCGGCTTGAAAATCTGTTATTATTTCGTACGCTGGTATGGAGCTGTACGCTCAATGCACACACACACGCACACCACCAGACCCGCCTGCCTCGCTCTTCGAGCCGATGTCTCGCTTGTACCTCTATCCCTCTCTATCTTTCATACGGTTCACTGTCTTGCGTTCTCTCTCTCACTCTCACTTGCTTATACGCTGCTTGTTTCGCCTACCGATTTAAATACTATGTGACCTAGTTTTATTTTCTTCAATATAGCTGACCTAATTCAATTTAATTTATTTTCTACACTTAGCACTATTTACTTAATTATATCCTCTTGAAAAATAACTATTCGCTTGATCCTATTTAATTAATTATATGCACCTAATTCTAGTCACTTACAACCTAGCTAAATCTCGATTAATAACAATTTCTAAAATGTGCGTCTAATTATTGTTTATTTTATGGGAATATCTCGCCTGTCTTTCCTTTTTGCTTAGTCTCCGTTTTCCACCCACTTGTTGACTATTTTTGCACATGAATGAATCAGTAATCTCAATATTTCGTTTTTTAATTTCTTTGTACCTCGATACTTGTGCTTTCAGTGCTAAGAGAGTCCTTTCCCCCCGCACAGGCTCTTTTATAGCCTTCCCCGCGGTCGGTTCCCTCTCTCTCATTATAACTGTAATTTTTAAATCTACCGAGATTTGTTAACTTCTCGGTTTGTCGTTGCCGCGCTCACCGCCTTCCCATCGCCGCCAAGCGAGGCCAGCTGGTCGCTGACCTGCTGTTTAAGGCAGCGAGGGAATTCCGGAGGTGTGACGTAGTTCGTTTTTGTGTTACGTCAAAATCGCGGCCTATCTTACGAACCCACGAATTTAACATAGATTTCACGTTTCGGTGTATCTTTTCCGTGCTCTGGTCAAGGAGAATAAATTCTCCCTTTACCACACCCGACAAGAAAATACCGAAGACGCAAGCCCGTTTTTGAGTCTAACCTCGCGGAAAATTACTCGGGATAGGGCTGGAGTACGTTTTGTTCTTGGTTGGGGATAATCACTTCACGAATAATGTGGAGGGACTTGAATGACAATTTCACGCGGAGCAAGATTTCACTTTAATTGGTAATCGAAAATTATACCTACGGTTGTTCGTTGCTGTGGTTCTTGCTGTTGAACGTTGGTTGGACGTAGATTAGTGTAGTCAGACAGACTCAAAATCGAACGTAGGCGTTGGTGCGTATTAATAATTATTTATTGAAATAAAACTACATGAGTAGTTGAATGTTGCACGTTCAATATTTCCGATTTTTCAAGCGTTAATAATTATAAGTACTGTACTCTTACTCTGTACTACTTGAAACTATACTTTGTGAAAATTAAGCCGTGGTGAAAAATTATCGTTCTGTACTACTTTATTTCCCGGCAAACAGTACTACTTGCTGCCTTGGGAAAAGTCTAACTCACTGCCGGCGACTTATTGACTGCCAGGCTAGTGATTAGTCCTCTACTTGACCCCCCCCCCCCCCCCCGTGAAACTGTCGGTGGAAGTGTCCTGTGAAAAAGTAAGTGGAAATGTCCGCGGAAATAAGTGTCGCCGGCCGATTTTCGCAGCCTTTTATAGGGCTCCTGAGCATCGAAAATTCTTGTCGTCAGGCACGTAAAAGAAGAGAAGGGATAAAACCCTATCCTGATTATAAGAATTTCCCCGTGGTCTATCCCGACCATACACGTATACATTCCCCTTACTCCGCAGAGTAGCTTCTTGACATGCAGAGCCATAGATCTATGCAAGTGCATCGGTATGGTGCGCTCTGATTTGTCCGCGCGATGTGCTACACAGAGGACCACGCGATTAGGTGAGGGAACGCGTTCGAGGCGTTTTTCCCCTGAAAATGAGGCGATTTTTACCACCCCGCTTCTTGGCCTACTTTCGATAGAGTTTCCTAGTCTAGGTAATATCCTTATGCTCGCTTCTATATAGATGTGTCTATGGTAATGGCTTAGTTTTTCAGCGTTTGTACGGAACTTAATTAAATCCTTCACATGAAACTACTAGTAATAATTTTGTTACAGATTCTGTAGTTAACTTCGACGTATGCAACCTGATTTCTGCGTTAATCTCTTATTAGTATAAATGGTTTTGTTGAGTTATGGCTTATTCCAAGCATCATTGGTTATTCGTTAAAAGTTTTCTTAAATAATTTGCTAGTTAGACGATTATTCTCGTGCTATAGAAACGAGAGCGAGAGAGAGAGAGAGAGAGAAGGATTTTACTTGAGAGCGACCCGTCTAACTTGGTTACTCGTACATTTCGTTCGTACGCAAGTCGGCTAGATCGCCGTTCAGCCCTAACGATAAGGCGTTTGTCGTGGCGTGGAGCGTCGGCCAGCCTCGCTCTCCTGCAGAGGAAGCTTTATTGAAACGCGTTACCGTTTTCTCTCTTTCTCGATTCGTTTTACTTTTGGTATTGTAACGGTAAATTTGTGCCTCAACGCACCACGTTACCTATGACTGGTCCAAGTTATTTTTCCTTCCTTTTTATTTTCTCTTTCGAGATGGGCGCCAGGCGCTTTCGCGCCGGAAGGAAAAATACCGAGTTGGATGACCAGTCTCGACCCAGGCCAGCTACAGCTGTTCAAGGCAGAGTGGGTGGTTCGGACTATCAAGTCACCAATTAGTCAAAAATAAAATATGGTCAATTAATAAGCCAAACGAGAACCATGAACGAAGTCGGCTCAATAAATAATAAATAAACAAACTAAATAATAACAGTAAATAATTTAAACAACCACAGCAGGTACGGGACTTACAAACTTCTTTATTTCTGGCGACTAGTTATTCATTTCCAATAAACACCAATTTAGAATTCAAATAAGATGTCCCGTAAAATTAGTCTCTCCTTTATAACAATTCCCTACAGCTAGTTGGATATCTTAATTTTAATCTTTAAGTCGGAGATAGCAGTTATCCCGTTCTCTCTCTCTCTCACTCTCATACCCTGTAGATGTCGTATAGCCTGTCTCGCTCGCCTCGAATTTCGAACAATATTTATCGATGTATTTTCGACGTTCGGTAGTCTCTGTTCACAGTCCGCGATACGGCCTATCCCGAGCTAATCCCCCATACATCGAAAAAAACCATACCAACGGGACGTCAGGAGGTCACGTACGCGAAGCTACCGACGGCTCTATATTTCAATCCTGAGATTTATATATCATGTAAAAGGCATAAATCCAGGGATCTTCCGCAGTTCGTAAGTTATAAAATAACGGATAAATGACGACTAATAATTAAATAATCACCAAAATAATAATGATAATAAAATAACTAACATCAGAATAATAATGTCAGTCAATAATTAGTTCGTGGAATGAAATATAATAAAACGTAACAAACAATCGAACTACGCGAGATACGCCTCGGACCGTACGAATCCCTTGAATCCACGTCTAAAATACGGGACGACGGCCGACTACGCTCTCCGCGATTCTAGGTTAACGTTAACGCAATCATAATATAATAATAAAAAAATAAATAATCAAATAAACAAAATAAATAAATAAATAACGAATAAATAAATAAATCAGACAGAGAAACGCCGATTAATTTGACTGATACGCAACGCGGTCTACCCCGTGCCAGTCCCTTTTACATCCAAATTACAACGGGACGACGGGCGAACTCGCGCACGACCTTCTACATTCAAACGAAAGGAAACTCAAACAAAATCAGGTACCTCTAAAACCCATAATTCGCTAAAATACGTGACACGGTCTATTCCGTTCAGATCCCACACAACCAACTAACAAATTCAAACCACTCCGGGATAACGGCCTAACGCGCGCACGATTTAACTATCAAACAATTAATTAATTTAGTGACTTTTCCCCGGCTTCTATACGTTACACGATCTCGAGTTTATACTTTCTAAACGCCGCGCTACCCAGTACAAATTAATACTCTGCACGCGGTGTGCCAGAGTCGCAGGGATGACCAAGCTCGAGTAAATTCAGAATCAACAAATTAAATGATAAAAGAATAGAATAATTGTGAAAGACCGTAGAAGGAAGAGAGCTCACCGGGGCGATGACGATGTGATGTTCCTTAGTCCGGGAAACCTCGAAAGTACGTTGAGATGCTATTTCCTTGATTTTCTTTTTTTCTTCCCGTACAGTGACGGACAGCAGAGACTCGAATGCGTGATGTCGTAGCGTAGAGCGGGACACAGATATGCTAAGCGCTACGTCCTCCTCGCTCAACGATCACCGGGAAAAAGCCTCGAGGTCCGTTCGGCACGCGGGCCCGGGAACTATGGCCCCCCCTTAACCCGCTAGACTCGGTTAATTGGGGGAACCTGCCTCGCACGATGACCGCGACTAGCGCCTTAGCTGGACAACGCATAAATTAGCCACCGATAGTGCAGAGAGTAGCTGATAGCCGACGATGGATAACAGTGTATCATTGGTAGATGTACGCTGAGCGGGGCAGTATCTTCCAAAAGGGAGAGGTGTAAAATATCGGTGAATGTAAAATATCGAATCCCGCAGTCAGCCATCGATGGATACGGCGTGGTCATCCTCCTCCTCTCTCCATCCCTCGGTCGTATCAGACGCGTTATATATATATAAAAAAAATACAACAAAAAAAAAATAAAAATAAAGAATAAACAAAATACGGAAATCACCCCCCTGCAGCCCTGAGCGATCGTGCTGGTAGCCGTTGAGCGAGGAGGACGCAGCTCGAGTATTCTGCCACGTTACAGTATTTAGCTGTAAAACAATCTTAACATTTCATTTTATCCTGTCTATATATGTGTAATGTATTCCATATAAATAACTTGATGGTAAAACAAGTATTTCTATGCATGGAAACGAGAGAGAGCGAGAGAGTTCTTCTCTTGAGAACGACTCGCCTAACTTGGTTACTCGTACATTTCGTTCGTACCCAAGTCGGCTAGATCGCCGTTCAGCCCTAGCGATAAGGCGTTCCTAGTGGCGCAGAGAGTCGCCTAGCCTCGCTTTCCTGCAGAGGAAGCTTTATTGAAACATGTTACAATTTTTCTCTCTTTCTCGTTTAGTCTTACTTATAGGTATTCAGCTGTAAAATAATCTTAACATTTCATTTTATCCTATATATATATGTGTAACATATCTCATATATATAATTTGCTGGTAAAACAAGTATTTTTATACATGGAAACGAGAGAGAGCGAGAGAGTACTTTTCCTGAGAGCGACTCGCCCGACTCGGTTACTCGTATTTTTCGTCCGTACGCAAGTCAGCTAGATCGCTGTTGAGACCTCGCGCAAGGCGTTTTCGTTGCGCGGAGAGTCGGCCACCCTCGCTTTCCTGCAGCAGAAGCTTCATTGCAACTCAATTTTAGTCTTATCTCTTTCTCGTTTTTCTGTCTATTTTTCGCTATTTTACCATAAATTAATCCTAATATTTCCTTTGTCCTTTCTATATAGGCATAACATGTTCTATATATTTATGATGGTATTTTTACTATAAATTCCAATATTTTACGAGAGACATGTTAATATATAGGCATAACATGTTTTATATATTTATGATGGTATTTTTACTATAAATTCCAATATTTTACGAGAGACATATTAATATAATCCCAAGAAAAAAGGGGAATTAATCCTGATATACTGATCTTTCTTCTATTACCCGACTATACCTGGTAAGTTCATGTGGGTCGCACTCGTTTTCGAGTGACAGCTCTGAGTAGTTTCCATATGGAAGCATAATTGTTCTTTTTGCTGCTGATATTTTACCTACAGTATACGTGTGAACATTTTAATAGTCATAACTCTTTCGTTTAAATCAACAGTTCCTCCACTTTTGTTAATTGTTTCGCTTAGTTAATAATTGTTCGTGATTTCATCATCTTCGTAAAGAGAGAGAGAGAGAGAGAGAGAGAAGATTTCAGGCAAGGGCGAGAAGAAAGGGTGCGGTGGCTTGGTCACGTGATAGCGTTCCCTCCAACCGCTCCCTTATGACCAACAACGCCCCGACGGCGACTAGCCGAACCCCTGGTCTAGGATTGAGGGTGAGGCCGCGCTGAATCATAGATCCATAAATGGCAGTCGATAACCGGGTCTACGCAGTAGATCCCATGGTTTGAAAGTTTGCCTTTTGACCGGGAGCGCCGAAAAATTCCATCTTTACAAGATTAATTCCTCCCGGGAGACCGTCGGTAGGGCCGCATCTTCACCCTCTTCCGATTTCTGTCGCTAAAATCGCTCTTCTCTACTCTTAAGAAGTTCGAGAATGAAGGAAAAATTTGGGAAGTTACTTTTACTGTAGCGAAACTAAAACAGAAGAACTTTAACGTAATCGAAATAAAAAAGATAAACGCGACGTTACGTCAGGACGTAACACCTCCCCCCTTAAAACGATTATTAGGAGAAGCCTAATAATCGAATCCGAGGGTGAAGCTAACAATTTTCCAATTATGCTTGTCGTACTATTCTTTTCCTTTTAACGACTTGTCTCTTGCAAGATCTTGGAATCTGTATGTGGTACTAGCTTTTGGTTCGTACCATGACGAATTCGTTAAACACAAACAAAACGTTACCTTTAATAGAGAAAGGATATTTGATTGGCAATGGTTTGGCCATATTGCTATTCTCGCTTTGGTTAAATATTGTTCTACATTAAGTGTATGTATACGTGCGATTATATTTCTTCGGATTTGTCCGTACTATGCTTAGTAGGAATATTATATGGTCCTAATTTTTAACTTAATTATTTCGTTGCTTCATATTTCCCGACAATAGGTGTTATGTTATTGTACTTATACATGTGTCCCTTTATTTGTGGGCATTTGTATTTCTCTCTTTTCCTTTTCTAATATTTTCTTCGCTTGTTTACTTTGTTTATTCGCTTCTTGATTTTACTGTTGTATTTTCTTTTCTTTGAAATGCTTAACCTCTTTTTTTTTCTTGCAACCGTACAATAAGGTAAGTGAATTCTTTTCTTACATGTTACTTATAATTAAATAACGGTGAATATTGAACGTGACTTCCTGGTTACAGTGTATGTGTTCTTAATTCTACTTCTTATAATTCGTAATCTTTATCCAAATATTTGCTTCGTTAGAGTATTTGCTCTTTCTCTCCTTTTTTTTTTGTAACTCAAATATTATGTATGTCTAATGACACGGTTAAAATATCCTTTTTCTCCTTTTCTTATACCACACATCGGAGTGGTTAACTTGATTTGAATAATAGCAACTGACGTGTGTAAGAATATGTAGGTATGAATTTTCTCATACAGACTTGGTGTTGATTCAATAGCTCGTGGACGTTGGTTTCTGAAGTTCGTGAAATTCTTGGAGTTCTTGAAGTTCTTAGCCCTTTTGAAGTTCTTGACGTTCTAAGCGTTTTGAAGTTCTTGGCGTTCGTGAAGTTTCTTTAGAGTTGTTGGTGTTCGTGAAGTTCTTAAAATTTTTGTCCATATAATGCTGGACGTTCGTGTGGATTCTCGTATTGTCTCGCCTTCATGATGGTTGGCTCCATAAGATTTGGAATAAGGATTCAACGATCGTCTAGTACAGGGATCTCCAAACTTTCCAGCCTTAGGGCCATACTGATTACTCCAGTAAGTTCCGAGGGCCAAAACCATATTATCATTGTTGCCGGTGGTAAAAAGTGAAATAGTCCAAAATCTGTCCGCGGGCCGAATGTGGCCCTCGGGCCGTAGTTTGGAGACCCCTGGTCTAGTATAAAACGAATGCTTCCTTTTACTCTGAGGAGATGTAAATGTTTGGTTGAGATATCCAGGGCAGCACGGTGGCCCTCGGAATAAGTGACTTGTAAACTCTTGTGTCCGTGAAACATAATGTGCATTACTAATATGCGATATCATAGTGTGATTAACGATTATTATTATTATTATTGTATATATATTTTTTTCTTTGCCCCTTTTTTTATATATTATTTTTATTTTAAGTATATATATATATATTAAGTAGATATATATACATATATAAATATATATAATACTTTTTATTCTTATTCTGAGAAAAAAAAATACAACACCTTTTTTTTAGAGTGTGAAAAGGCATAAATAAAATAATTCTGTGTATTATGAATCAAAATATATATGTAAAGGTATAGTTATATAGTTTTAGCTCAAAATAGATTTACTTACGTGAGTATTTGGTGTTGGGAAAAGTTTTCCTTGCATTATTCCTTTGCTTATGCATTTTTTTTTTTCATATTTACCATTTGTGTAACGAAAGTTTTACCAGTGTCCCATTATGGCGTTTTTGAATAGTCACACGACTTGTGGATAAGAGAGTGAATATCGTCGGTGGGGGCTTGTGGCTGGTGGCGTAATGTAGAGTCGCTTTCCAACAAGTAATCCACCATGTTTTGGATCGTAATCTGTTCAGTACTACGGGGGGCTTTGGGAATAGGAAGGGGAGGTATTGGAGACACAGCGGTGGGACTAGTGACTGGTCTTTCTAAATCAGAAAATGTGGGTATCTTGGTCCTGCTTCTAGTGACAGGGCCAGGAATCATACTTTGAACTTTGACAATTTATGCTTGACTGAAAGATAATTAATTAACCGAACCTGAGTTGATTTTAATTAACCTACACAATTACGGTTCTAGCTATTTATTGTCGTTATCGATACTTCATAGGTTTTCTCTTTGTTTACGTTATCCTATTCGGAGTCGAGCACGATGCACTGTATCTCCGAGTTGCATTCGTCGCATGTTTCTCTATTTTTGCTGCATTTGTAACAATTATTTGCGTGGAGACAGGGGAGAAACGTCACGTTTATAAGTTGGTGATGGCAGGTTTGACATGAAGGAGAGGCGGCATCTTCCTCGTAGGAGGGTGTCAGTGATGGTCTGGATAGGTCCAATGACTCCGCCCAAGGGGTAGGAGGTCGGAAATTGCGACGCTGTGAAGTAATTAGTGTTTCGTCTGACTCGTCTTTGTCCGTTGTGTTGGAATGTCGGTTTGCATGATTATCTTGGTTAGCGGGCGATGGAGTGGGAGCGGGAGGTCTGTGAAGTAATGATGTAATTGAGTCGGTAAGACTGGTGGACAAAGAGGAACATGGGAACGTATTCGTAGTCATACTCAGGAATCGACAACCTGGATTTAGCAAGACGTGTAAATGTAAGGGGTTTGGACTCGTTCCCCAACGCTTTATTTTTATTCCGCAATAAAAACAAGTTACTCTGTCCTTTTTCCCAGAATAAAAGAATCCAGCATCTACTCATGTTACTGGTTTTGTCGGTAGCGTCTCAGGCCAGGAAATAAAGCTTTCCATGCGGTCTGTATAGTTTTCGTAGGTGGGGTACGAGGGCTGTAGGCCGTCGTCCCTGGAACATGCCCATTCTAGACAGTCGAGGGTGGCTCGGAGCCTTTCCAATAGTCTGGCGACAAATCTCTGATCGCAGGTAGGGGGACTCTCGTACAGTTCTGCCTGAGAGGCGGGGGTTAGCGAGGAGAAAGGATGGCGCCGAGGTGTTTGACTGGGTGGTCGGCTTCCTACACTCATTATTATGTAACGACAATGAGGGCCCCGTATAGCATGCTTTTCCCAAGGGTCGTCATAAATTTCGCAGTTGTCTAATGATACTCTGCAATGAAAACACCTGATTTTAGTCTGGTGACCCGTGAAAAAGAATCCGGCTGCTGCTAATACTGCAATATTAATTTCACAATTTCCAGGCCAGTAAGTGAAGCTGTCTACCCGTTTAACATAATCTCCGAATGCGGGATACATGGAAGTCAAATCGCTCTTTTTTGGAGGCATATCCTCGTGGCAATCAGGGGTCGCGTTGACTCTTACTTATACTCTGCAATCGTGGCGTTCTTTTTCACGAGAAAGGGGTACATCTAGTGGATCAGCCCCGATGGGAACGTTCCCACAGGGTATGCCGCGGACAAAACGGCATTGTTCTTGCCACCTACGGTGGTCATGCATTGGTATATCACCAACATCCCATTCTTTAATAGTAACTCTGCAATCAAAACAACTGACCTCGTCGTCCTGTCCGGTGTAATAAAATCCTGCAGCGGCAAGTTGCCGTGGGTCTAGAAAATTTACTGGCCAACTACGGTAACTGTCGAGACGCACTTGTTCGTATGAATACATGCCACGTGGGTCTTTTGATGACATGCTTATTGATAATCCGCACACTTTTATAATTAATTTTTTCAAGATGCAGGTATAAATAGTAGTGTATTTATCTAGTTATGTTAATAAAAATATTTATGCGTATATTTACTGGTATATGTTAATGTTCTTAAATATGGTTATTATAGCATTCTCTTTATATTTGGTTATACTCTCTCTCTCCTTTGAAGTCTAAAACTGATTGGGGTGCACTAAGATATATATATTTCTTTTTTCAAGAGGTTTTATTTAATACCTTTGTCTTTGAGTGCGTTTCCTGGTATCTCGTGTGCGTTGGCGTATTGGTAACTATGTTTGCCTTGTTTTGAAACCTTTAAGAAAAATTACTATTCACTTAAACTTGAACATATTGATCATTGTTATTATTACTCTTGTTATTACTATTATTACCATTATTATTGTTACTATTATTATTACTACTATGATTATATGTATGTATTATTTCTTTTCATAATTAATATGTTTATTTATCGGATAGAGGGTTATTTGATTAACATGTTATACCACGGTATTTGGTGGACGACTTGGTACTGTTTTCTGACAAAATTGTCTCCTTGTATTGAAATATCGTTGATAAAAATAAATAAGGATTGCTATTAGGGCTTATTGTAGTTTTATATTTACTCCCGTATGATATATATATATATATATATGGTTTTATTTTATTTTTATTTTCTGATTTTTCATTCGTATATATCAATTTTATTATGTAAATTCTATGATTACTATTACATGATATCCAAAAAGAAAGTGCCGCATGAATGAGTACCATTTAAACATCGTATATCTTTACGCAAGATGTTTCTGGAAAAATCATTTCGAAAATGTTAGTATGCAATTCTCGATTTTTTCAATCGATTTAAATGTACAATAATGTCTCTGTTGGGGAGTTTAATACGTACGTTACCGTTCCTTAATATAGTCTTTATTTCGTGCGGACCGGTGTAGTGGTCACCGAGTTTTCCTGGTTTTGGTCCTTTAAGCAAAAATACTGGTTCGCCCACTTTAAATGCTACAGGATTAATTTTCTTGTCTTGATATATTTTGGAATTTTCTTTAGCCTTTATCAAATTTTGTCGTCCCAAACCCTGTATTTCCTGGATTTGCGTGACCAGTTGCGTAAGATATTCGTCGTACGTGGCGAGTTTTTCCATCTCGGCAGGGGGCATACTAGAAGGGGTACGAGCTATCTTGCCAAAAACCATTTCGTATGGAGTATGCTTAGTACCTTCGTGTACATTCGTGTTGTAATTGTAAATAGCCATTTCAACCCATTCATCCCAATTATTTGGTTTAGTGGTGAATTGTTTAAGATATTCACCAAGAGCATGATGCGATCTTTCCAATGATCCATTGGATTGAGGGTGAAATGCTGTGGTTCTAACTTTACGTATTTTGAACAATTTCGCAATTTGTTTTAAGAAATTACTCAAAAAATTACTACCTTAGTCAGTGAGTACCGCTTTGGGTGAGCCGAAATAACAAAAGAATCGTTTGACAAATGCTTCTGCTATCGTTACTGCTTTTGCGTTAGGTAAAGGGATTGCTACTGAATATTTTGTTAATTGATCTTGAATTGTAAGTATGTATTCATTTTTTTGCTTAGTTTTTGGCAGAGGGCCTACTATGTCCATTGCAATTTTATCAAAAGCTATTGCTGGAGTATCTGTTATGATCATAGGCTGTTTAGTTTTTACGCGGACTAATTTTTTTAATTGACATTGTAAACACCGTTGAATATACAATTGGACGTCAGTTTTTAAATTTTTCCAAAAATACAAGTGATGAATTCGATTCTATGTTTTACTGACACCTCTGTGTCCGCTTATGGTTGACGAATACATTTCTTCAATAATCTTACTTTGTCTTTCCACTGGGGGTTGCCTAACTAACCCGTGGCAAATAATGATTTTAACGTCGCTTTGCGCGAATATTAATCGAATTTGAGTCATAATATTTTCCCATGGCCCGTTTAACATAAAACTTGATTTTGCAATGCTAACGGTTTGCAATGATAACTTGTCAATTAAATAACAAGCACTTTTTAAAGCTTCTACTATATTTTCCAAAATTAATGTGGGACCTTCTCCAGAATTATTTGTGATAGGCAGAGCTATATTGAATCTGTGAGCTCGTGTCATAATAGATTGAGCTTTCTTTAATTCTAGATTCTTTAAGTGTGGAAAATTGTTGTTATCTCGTAATGCAATAGCTCCAGTGTCTATCGGTGCACAGTCGGTGGAAACAAAATAAACTAAATTATCTTTCCGAGTGTGAAATAAATCTCGTGATTGTTTGACGTTGGAAGCAATAATCCTTCCCTTCGTAGTCTTATGCGGGGTGGTGGCGGGCATTATAAGTGAATTTTCGGGTTCTACGTCGGACATGTTGTCGCTTAGGGGTTCTGTTTCGCTACCTTGAAAGAGTTCACGTGCATGTTTTCCCTGTACTGTTCTGCTTGAGTTTTCCCGAGGGTTATGGTCCTCGAGTTCGCTTTCGTCGCTAGATTCGTTGTTCTTAAGAGGCACATCGTTGTGGGATAGGACCGGTAACGGCACGTGTGTTTGGCTACTTGGTCGATCTGAAGAAGTGTCGGATAACAGAGGAACGTCCTCGACACTGTAGGTCACTTGTTTAGCCTTAGTTTCGATGTTTTCATTCTTGCGTGTCTCCCGAGGCATATTAGCTTTCATTTTTACGGTGGGTTTCTTTAGCGGTACCTTGTTCGCTGCAGGCGTCTGAAAAATTTTGTTCTCGTGACCAGTGGTCGTTGATTTGTATGGAGAGGCTATGTCTTCCAGCTGTTCGAAAGGATCAACCGACCCACGTACCCAATCACATTCTTCTGCATCGTTAAGATAACCGAAATTTCCAGGGACATCGTTGCTTAGATTTTCTTCCTCTTCGGAATCTTCTTCTAATAGTCGAGCTATATCGGTGTCTGATAAGATGCGTTGATTATTTTTACTGTGACTTTTTGGAGGATTCGACCGAACCATGTAATTATCGTCTGTGCTAGTCAATGACACTATGGGGTTTCTTGAGAGCGCGTCGGCGTTAACGTTAGTTTTTCCGGCCTTGTACACTACATCGTATTCGTACTCGGCGAGTTTCAGTCGCCAGCGCAGGATTTTAGGATTTCCATCTGTAGCCCGTCGGAACCACAACAGCGGTTTATAGTCGGGTACTACAGTGAAGTGGTGCCCATACAGATATGGCCGAAAGTAAAGTATAGAGTATACTATAGCCAATGCTTCCTTTTCGTAGGTATCGTATCGTTCTTCGACTAGACTCAAGGCTCGCGAGGCGTAAGCGCATGGATGATCGTTGTTAATTTCTCCTTGTGAAAGTATACTCTACCGATAGCATAACCCGATGCATCTGTCGTTAAAATAAAAGGCTTGGAAAAATCAGGATATCGCAAAACTGGAGCCGTACAAAGTTATTTCTTTAAAATTTCGAATGACTGTTGTTGTTCGGGTCCCCAATCAAATATATTTTCTTTGCGTAATAAAGTCGTGAGGGGTTTTGGTATCTTGGCGTATCCCTCTATGAACCGCCTATAATAACCTGTTAATCCCAGAAATTGTCGAATATTTTTAACATTTTTAAGTACGGGATATTCACGTACAGCTTCTAATTTCTTAGGATCGGGCTGAACTCCGTTATTCCCAATTATATGTCCTAAATACGCGACTTCTCTTTTTAAAAATTCGCATTTATCTGGTTGTAATTTTAAATTTGCTGCTTCTAATCGTTTAATTAATTCGCGATATATATTCTCGTGTTCTTCGAGATTGTAGGCATAAATGACAATATCGTCCGAATCAACAAATAGTCCTTTCCCGAGGAGCCCACTTAGTGTGAGGTCCATTGCTCTTTGAAACGTCGGAGGGGCGTTCCGATGGCCGAACGGCATTTTAACGAATTCGAAATGGCCACGTGGCGTAGTAAATGCGGTCTTATGACGATCTTCTGGAGAGACTTCTATCTGATGGAATCCTGATGCTAAATCGAATACAGAAAAGTATTGTGCACCGCCTAATTGATCTAATATATCGTTGATATTGGGTATGGGGTACGCGTCGGCGATCGTTTTTTCGTTCAGCGATCGGTAATCGAACACGACTCTCCATTTTTTATTACCCTGAGAGTCGGCTTTCTTGGGAACGACCCAGACAGGACAATTGTATGGCGAGGTAGATGGTATTATTACTCCTTTACCGAGCATATCCTCTATTTGCTTGCCTATTTCTTCTTTAGTACATTCTGGCCATCTGTATCCTCGAGTATTTATAGGAAGATCATCGGTAGTAGGAATGCGATGTTGCAATATAGTGGTGCATGTCAACGTATCTCCTGGGATTTGGTATAAGTGTGCGCTTTCCTTTAAAAGCGTCTCGATACTTGCTTTTTCTTCTTCGTTCAATTCAGCGAGTCTTAATAATTCCTTAATTTAATTATAGCGGTCGATCATTACCGATTCTGATATTACGTAACATGAATTTTCGCGAATGAAAGGTTGAATTTCGCGAGTGATATTAGCTATACTGAGTTTTTATGTCAACGAAACGTTCATGATTTTATACGTTTTCGGACTATGTTCCTCGCTTCTCAAACGTGTAATTTTATCTTTAATATTTTCTATAATATTTTCCTTTTTTGACGGTTCGAGTGTACAAATTGTTCGTAAATTCTTCGGGTCTTCATAATTTTCAAAATTGACAGTTTGATCGCAATGGTTTACAGGAACGAAAGGTTCAACAGGTTTCTGGCAAAGTACTTCTTTATTTTCCATCGTTATTTCTTCTTTTATTGACTCTGATGCTTTGGTAAAATCTGAATAATTGACTTTTACTGATTCAATTGTTTCAATGTTTCTATTCTCTCGGAGTATTTGTTCTTTGGTTGACTTTCTAAATTCCTCATTGTAATTATTAATATCATCAAAGGGTTCTGTCCTTTCCATCGGCACAGATATCCCTATAAAATCTGGATCGAGTTTTCGCATATCTCCAACAAGTTCTGTCCGTTCAGTCGGCACAGTTACGTCTGTGAAGCTCGAACAACCCGCTTAATTAACACAATTAGACTCGCTATCTCTTGCCGATATTTTAGTTTTTATTGGATTTGAATTAACGACGTTTTCTTCTTGAACATAATTTTCATATACTTGAGAGGATTCTGTCCTTTCCATAGGCACAGATTTTCCCGAAAAATTTGAACTGAGCACCCTTAATTCTCCAACGACCGCTGCCCGTTTCGACGGCACAGACACCCCTGTGGAGCCAAGGCAAGACTCCTCATTGACACAGTAAATTTTCGTCTCTATCGAATTTGGATAGACAACGTTCTTTTCGTTTTCACAACTCAATTCGGTACACCCCATTGGTGTCTCTGTTTTTATCGAATTCCAACAAATAACACTTTTTTCCTGAACACTGTTATCAAAATATTGAAAGGATTCTGTCCTTTCCATAGGCACAGATTTTCCCGAAAAATTTGAACTGAGCACCCTTAATTCTCCAACGACCGCTGCCCGTTTCGTCGCCACAGACACCCCTGTGGAGCCAAGGCAAGTCTCCTCATTAACACAGTTTACTTTCGTCTCTATCGAATTCGGATAGACAACGTTTTCTCTAGATACAATAATCTCTACAGGTTCAATATAAGTGCTCCCCTTGCTCGAATCCTACGTACAAAGTTCCGTAAGATTTCGCGAACTAGACTGCAAATTTTCAACTTGATCTTCTATTTTTACTTTACCAATTTCTTTACTTGATTTTTCATTTTTCACACGATTTTTGTAAGCTTTTTCAATAATTTCTGAACATATTCTTATTTCTTCCTTTATAATTTTTTTCACGAAATCAACCATAGAATCTCCGTGGGGTAGTGTCTCTGACAAGAACGCATTCTTCCCCGTCGGAATGAATTTTTTTCCAATATTTTCACTTGAATTGATTTTATCTTTATTAGTTTCATGACTCAGTCCGTCCGAGGACTTATTATCTTTTATTAATTCAACATTACTTGTTACCTGTTGTTCCTTTTTCGTCCTTGAATCATCAGTAGATTCTCTTATTCCTGTACTGTGAATTAATTCCTCTGATGAGATGAGCTCTAGTACTGGTACCTGTACTTGAACCGAATACCTATTGCTATTTATCACATAAATGGAAGCTTTACCATTATTATTAATGACAAACACGCTCTCTATGTTTATACCTTCACCTGCATCCAGGGGAGGCAGTTAACCATCCCGTAAATCCAAATTCTTTACTCTCACGAAGCATAATTTGGTGGACTCTGCAGGGATTACAATAGTTTCCTGAGTTGCAAATGGTATTCTTACATTCTGCATTTCCAATTGTCTTTTCTCATAGTCAATTTTCACGCGATTGCCGTCAAGGTATTCCGAACCCAATATACCAGCTTCCTTTATGGGGAAGTTATTATCTACAATATGGAAAGTAGCGAAACGTCCGAAGGCTTGTATTGTAATATGACCCAAAGTAAAAATTGAATTTGTTGTTATTCCATTAAGTTGTAAAATTTCTCCGTGATTTATAGCGATATGTTTATTTACAAATTGTTTCTTTAAAATATTCGGCCCGGCTCCCGTATCAACCATAAGAGTGATAGGGGATATTACTTCCGATGCCGTTATCGTAACCGTCGGAACACTACTTTCTCGATGCAATTGTATATTAAAGATACGGACTACTCGCGGTTGAGGGTCGAAGCTGCGATTGAAATAGTACGGATCGGATGCATGTTTAACAGAGTCTCCCTGGGCGCACCCGTACTCGGAAGACCACTTCGGTTTCCCGTACTTCTATATGTTGCTTCGTTCTCCCTTCGAGCGGGACACTCACGGATAAAATGACCGGGTTGTTTGCAATCAAAACATGGTCCTGTTGAATTCATGGAATTATTATTGAAATCATTATTATTTCTGCGATTTTCCGATCGATTGTTACTTAAAGGCTGGGAATAGTTGTTACTATAAGGACAAATATGGGCCCCGTGGCCTTCTTCTTTACATATTTGGCACCGAATATCGCTAGGATTTTGGTATCGGAGATTGACTGGTACCTGTGTTTGCGGTAAAGACATTAGTTTGGGGGGGACTGAGGGTGATTGAGGACATATATTCGCTGTGTGTCCATGATTTTTACAAAAGTGACGAAACATCGATGTATTTCCCGACTCCTTCCTTTCAGGAGGAAAAATTTTATAACAACGGTCGGCAGTGTGCCCACGCTTATTACATACCTGGCATATAGTGAGCGGAGGACCGTCAAAGACGGGTTTATCATTATTTAAAGGGGGGAAGATTTTAAGACATTTGTCAGCCGAGTGTCCTGTTCTTTTACAAATCTGACATATGATAAATGAAGGAGCTTCGAGGCTAGATTTATTGTTATTTGAAGGTGGGAAAATTTTAAACATTTGTCTGCCGAATGTCCAGTCTTCTGACAGATCTGACATATGCTCGGTCCTTTATCGACATTTCCCGTATTTTGTAACCCAACAGCCAACGCTTAGCTATTCTTCCGAGTCGAACATTCTTTAGCATTGTGCCTTTTTTTATTGCACAACTGGCAATGCACTTCTTCGCTTGCTACCACGTGTACTCCCCGTTTCGCCTCGGGCTTAGGGACCCTTGGACTCGATGTTACTTGCTCACCGCTACGCAAGGCTGCTTGGGACACTAAACTCTTTTCGGTCTGCACTGCTAGCTTTATTAATTCTTCAAGATTATTATTAGGAGTTAATCGTTGTTCGATTTCCGGTTTTAAACCGTGTAGAAAACAAGCTGGAAGGCTTTGTTTAGTATTATCAATAAAAGCGCCAGCCAAGGGATTATCTTCGCTCGCATCGTAATTTTCAAGTATCAAATTTCCCAAATCTCGTACACGATTCGAATAGGCAAAAACAGACTCACTTTCTCTCTGGTATATTGATCCTAATTCACCTTGCAACTGATATACGTTTCGCGTGGGTGAATAAATATCTTTGAGAAATTTACCCAAATCTTCTATTTTTTCAAAAGTTTGTCCTTGTATAGTGCGACGGGGTTCGCCAATTTTTTTTATGCGGACTGCTTTTACTAAATTTGATTCGGCGCCTGGCCCCATCATGGCCAAGGCTTCCTTGCATCCTTGGATAAACATCCCCAATGACAAAGTATGACCGTCATAATTCGGTATGACAGTCAATGCATCTCGAAGAGACAACGTTTGGTTATTATTAACCATTATGGGAGGAGGGTCTGGTACAGGGTCACTAGTTTCAAGAGAAAAGTTCACTGGTGGTACTTTACTGGGCTTTTTATCTGGACTCGACCTTTTTCCCGTGGGGTGGGAGGAACAACCAGGAATAGCAGGTTCGTATTCAGATAGCAGGTGTAAATTTTTCAACAAATTCTGTGGGACAATGTGGGAGGGTTTAATTATTGATTTTTATTTAGATTTTTCGCGAGTATTCCTTCTTCTTGTTGAAGTGGACAGTGTTTTATTATGACTCACGAGGAGCGGTGTACCGATGGGTGAGTCGAATGGGGTAGACCCCCCTGCAGGAGTGTAAAATATGTCGCTGGAGTTCGAAAGGCCTAACGTGGGCGTGGTGCCTACGGGGTTCGGGGTAGTTATGACTGGTGTATTCGTACCTGTCGTCTCGTGTGTAGCGGTGTGCAGCTCGACGCCCTTCACAATATGTTCGGGGTTGCGGGGATCTGAACTGGAATTTCGATAGGGATCTCTATATATTACAAGTGGTAAATATTGGTGACCAGGTTCTTCCAAAAATCCAACCACAGACAATAAATTGTTTCCCGATCTCGCCGTAAGTGTTTCTTGCACTGGGTTCGCGAATTGCTCAAAACTTTCTGAATTCTTTGAAATTTCTTGAATCTGTAAGGGACTATTTGATGTACTATAATTATCAAGATTGTCTGATAAAATTTTTTCAGTACTTGAAGAATCACTTGCTTCCTCGCAATTTATTTCCGTTTTTGTAATAATTACATGACTTGACGTTAATTCCAAGGATTGTATACAACTATTTTCGTCTACTTTAATTAATTCCGAATTTTCTTTATTAATGTCGCTACTTTTCTCTGTATCCGCAATAATTTCTCTCGTTGGATTCGTTGTGGAGGGAGTCTTGGGATGCGGACTGTCAATATTCTCGTCGAAAAATTCTTCGACTGTTTCAAATGGGGATTTAGGAGGGCTATGTATTCGAGATTTCTTTTTTCGGTCTTCAGGGTAATCATGTATCATATTATCATCAAGTCTTACCTTTGATCGAGTTGAACTCATTTATGATGTATTTTATATAAGTATAATAATATATTTGCTCTTTTTTTTTTTTATACCGCATCAAAGAGACATACAACAATACATAAGAATATTATGAGAGTAAAATTGCGCAGGAGGAGGAAATAGGAACAACTTTCTTTTTGTTACTTGTAACGAGGAAAAATTATGGAGCTTTATTCCTTTAATTTTGTTTTAAAATTTCCCTGAGGTGAAATCAAATGTGGTTTTCCTTTCAGGAGGATAGCTTAATGTTTATTCAATGATTCGATCTTAGTGATACGAGGCTTGCAAGGTGTTACTATCGGATGATAGCGTATTCCTTCTATCGAGTGAGCTTCGTAATCAGCGACAAGTTCGTCTAGAAAATTTTTCCGCTTGATTTCTCGGATTTGCTTAAGGCGTTTTATTCTATATTCACTCGGTATTTCTGTGTCGACGCCCTGTGTGACTTTTCTGCTGCTTGCTTCGTACGTAATTTCCCTTAATGAATATGGTATCTCTTCGTTAGAGAGGCCCGTGCAATCTGCCTTTACACTGTCTGAATGATTCTTATACTTCTCTGTTTGTTCACCTAAAGGTCCTTGAAAACCTGTTATTTTTTCTTGGTTAAGGAAAATACCTTCGTTATCTTTTGTAGATTTTATGCTAGAGACTCCAAAATTCTGCTTGTTATACGATTCACTCGCTGTTACTGTTAAAGGACGATTTGTTTTACTAGATTTTAAAATTCTATTCCTTTCTTGCCTCGAGTAGTCGTTATGTACTGCAATTGTGTCGTCGCAATGTTTCTTATATTCTGTTATTTCTCTTCCTTCGAGAGGGATAGTTTTATTATTACTTTCTATTTCGATATCAAAGACTCTAGGATTTTGTTCGTTGTATGATTTGCACGCAATTGTTGGAACTTGGTACTGTTCTTTTAAGATTCGTCGTTTTAATCTCTGCGCTTGAATTTTCCTTCCTGCTCTATGGGTTTTAGGTATGGATAAATGATTCGGGTCAATAGTGGTAGGGTAATTGTTAGAATAAGTAAGTAGTACGTGTAGTTATGTCTGTCTTGTTGGTATAATGTGTTTCGTGAGCGAACCTTGCTAGCCTTAACCCCACTTACGCGAGGAGCTAAAACATAGGATTTCTTTCACTAGTGTAATGTGTTTTGTGAACGAACCTTGCTAGCCTTAACCCCACTTACGCGAGGAGCTGAAACATAGGATTTCTTTCACTAGTGGAATGTGTTTTGTGAACGAGCCTTGCTAGCCCCGAACTCACTTGCGTGAGGAGCTAAAACATAGGATTTCTTTCACTAGTGTAATGTGTTTTGTGAACGAACCTTGCTAGCCTTAACCCCACTTACGCGAGGAGCTAAAACATAGGATTTCTCTTCACTAGTGTAATGTGTATTGTGAGCGAGCCTTGCCAGTCTTAACCCCACTTACGCGAGGAGCTGAAACATAGGATTTCTCTTCACTAGTGTAATGTGTTTTGTGAACGAGCCTTGCTAGCCCCGAACATACTTGCGTGAGGAGCTAAAACATAGGATTTCTCTTCACTAGTGTAATGTGTATTGTGAGCGAGCCTTGCCACCCTTAACCCCACTTACGCGAGGAGGTGAAACATAGGATTTCTCTTCACTAGTGTAATGTGTATTGTGAGTGAGCCTTGCCAGTCTTAACCCCACCTACGCGAGGAGCTGAAACATAGGATTTCTCTTCACTAGTGTAATGTGTTTCGTGAACGAGCCTTGCTAGCCCCGAACTCACCTGCGTGAGGAGCTAAAACATAGCATTTCGTTCACTAGTGTAATGTGTTTTGTGATGATTGTGTTGTTAGTGATACGTGCGCGGACAAATCTGGTTGCCCATGTGTTAGGTCGAAAAGAGGGTAGTTAAGGCAGGGTTTACAGAATGCTGTCTGCTAGTGTAAGCGAGAAGGTGGATTTAATGGGTGAGGTAGGGTTTTAGAACGCTGTCTGCTGGTGTAACCGAGCCGGAGAATTTGTTATAGGTCTATGGCAGAAAGAGTAGCACGTGCATGTGAAGGTGCAATGTTATGAGGGGTGAATGGAGGTGAACGATTCTAGTGATCGCTCGAGAAGATTGTTAAGATGAGCTACGGAGGAGTGAATAACGGAACTGTTTGTAATTCTACTAATGTTTTCAGAATTGTATGCAAACTGTTTTAGCGCTTGGTAGATTGACAGATTTCATGTAAATGATAGTACCAAGAAGTTAATGTTACGGAGCGAATCGTATAGAAACAACACAAGAAGTCTGATGGTTGTCTGGTTAAAACAAATATAATATTACTCTCTATAATTAATATTTGGGGAAGCTATTTTCCTTGTAGTTCTCCTCACGTATGTTTTAGCAGTTATTCTTTCTTGCTGTTTTATTCGTTCTAAACCGAGTCGATTTAAGAAAATTTCTGGCGTGACTTCTTCAATGAGTTCTTGTGCGAGAACCTCGAGTTCCTTTATACGCACTTGAAGTACAAATGATTTGTCCAATGGTCCCATATAATTAAATACAACTTATGAATATGTATATATATATATATATACATATATCTCCACGTATATGTCTTTCAATACAAGTTTTATCTTCTCTACCTTTTTTTTTATTCACCAGTCATTATCGAATATTAGTTTCCACATTTGATTTCCACAAGGTCAATTTACTTACGAAGAAGGCTTACCGTATAACTTGAATAATAGCTGGTATTCTTCTAAAAAGAGATGGTAAATTTTTATGAAATGGCTTGGCTCGTAAAAATGGTTAGAAAGGTTAGATTTTATGAATTAGATCGTTTTATAAAAACTCAGTAGTAAAGAATGATAGTTTTTCATGAAGTGCATTGAATCGTTAAATTCAATAAAAAGTAAAAAATCAATTTCTTCAAAATAAATCAATTCTCAAAAATGCGATAAAAAAGGAAAGGTCAGATCTTATGAATTAAATCGTTTTCTATAAACTCTGTAATAAATGATGACAAATTTTCATGAAGTGCATTGAGTCGTTAAAATTCAATAAAAAGTAAAAAATCAATTTCTTTAAAACAAATCAATTCTCGAAAATGCGGTAAAAAGGGAAAAGGTGGATTTTATAAATTAAATCGTTTTCTAAAAACTCAGTAATAAATGAAGATAATTTTCATGAAATGCATTGAATCGTTAAAATTCAATAAAAAGTAAAAAAATCAATTTCTTTAAAATAAATCAATTCTCGAAAATGCGGTAAAAAGGGAAAAGGTAGACTTTATAAATTAAATCGTTTTCTAAAAACTCAGTAATAAATGATGATAATTTTCATGAAATGCATTGAATCGTTAAAATTCAATAAAAAGTAAAAAATCTATTTCTTTAAAATAAATCACTTCTCGAGAATGCGGTAAAAAGGGAAAGGGTGGATTTTATACATTAAATCGTTTTTCTAAAACTCAGTAATGAATGATGATAATTTTCATGAAGTGCATTGAATCGTTACATTCAATAAAAAGTAAAAAAAAATCAATTTCTCTAAAATGAATCAACTCTCGAAAATGCGGTAAAAAAGGGAAAGGTGGATTTTATCAATTGAGTCGTTTTCTATAAACCCAGTAATAAATGACGACAAATTTTCATGAAGTGCATTGAATCGTTAAAATTCAATAAAAAGTAAAAAAAATCAATTTCTTTAAAATAAATCAGTTCTCGAAAATGCGGTAAAAAGGGAAAGGGTGGATTTTATAAATTAAATCGTTTTCTAAAAACTCAGTAATAAATGATGATAATTTTCATGAAATGCATTGAATCGTTAAAATTCAATAAAAAGTAAAAAATCGATTTCTTTAAAATAAATCATTTCTCGAGAATGCGGTAAAGAGGGAAAAGGTGGATTTTATAAATTAAATCGTTTTACAAAATTCAGTAACAAAGAGGGATTATTTTTCATGAAATGAATTGAATCACTAAAACTCAATAAAAATTAAAAAATCGATTTTCGAGGATTAAATCGGCTTCCAAACCACGGTAAAAAGGGCAAAGTAAAAATATTTTCTTTTCAGTTGATTCTTTTACACAATATTAGTTTGAACAAAACTAACACTCTAAGATCCCGGACAAGCCCCCAGAATTTGTTACGTCAAAATCGCGGCCTATCTTACGAACCCACGAATTTAACATAGATTTCACGTTTCGGTGTATCTTTTCCGTGCTCTGGTCAAGGAGAATAAATTCTCCCTTTACCACACCCGACAAGAAAATACCGAAGACGCAAGCCCGTTTTTGAGTCTAACCTCGCGGAAAATTACTCGGGATAGGGCTGGAGTGCGTTTTGTTCTTGGTTGGGGATAATCACTTCACGAATAATGTGGAGGGACTTGAATGACAATTTCACGCGGAGCAAGATTTCACTTTAATTGGTAATTGAAAATTATACCTACGGTTGTTCGTTGCTGTGGTTCTTGCTGTTGAACGTTGGTTGGACGTAGATTAGTATAGTCGGACAGACTCAAAATCGAACGTAGGCGTTGGTGCGTATTAATAATTATTTATTGAAATAAAACTACATGAGTAGTCGAATGTTGCACGTTCAATATTTCCGATTTTTCAAGCGTTAATAATTATAAGTACTGTACGCTTACTCTGTACTACTTGAAACTATACTTTGTGAAAATTAAGCCGTGGTGAAAAATTATCGTTCTGTACTACTTTATTTCCCGGCAAACAGTACTACTTGCTGCCTTGGGAAAAGTCTAACTCACTGCCGGCGACTACTTGACTGCCAGGCTAGTGATTAGTCCTCTACTTGACCCCCCCCCCCCCCCCCCGTGAAACTGTCGGTGGAAGTATCTCGTGAAAAAGTAAGTGGAAGTGTCCGCGGAAATAAGTGTCGCCGGCCGATTTTCGGGGTCTTTTATAGGGCACCTGAGCATCGAAAGTTCTTGTCGTCAGGCGCGTAAAAGAAGAGAAGGGATAAAACCCTATCCTGATTATAAGAATTTCCCCGTGGTCTATCCCGACCATACACGTATTCATTCCCCTTACTTCGCAGAGTAGCTTCTCGACATGCAGAGCCATAGATCTATGCAAGTGCATCGGTATGGTGCGCTCTGATTTGTCCGCGCGATGTGCTACACAGAGGACCACGCGATTAGGTGAGGGAACGCGTTCGAGGCGTTTTTCCCCTGAAAATGAGGCGATTTTTACCACCCCGCTTCTTGGCCTACTTTCGATAGAGTTTCCTAGGCTAGGTAATATCCTTATGCTCGCTTCAATGTAGATGTGTCTATGGTAATGGCTTAGTTTTTCAGCGTTTGTACGGAACTTAATTAAATCCTTCACATGAAACCACTAGTAATAATTTTGTTACAGATTCTGTAGTTAACTTTGACGTATGCAACCTCATTTGTGCGTTAATCTCTTATTAGTATAAATGGTTTTGTTGTGTTATGGCTTATTCCAAGCATCATTGGTTATTCGTTAAATTAGTGATTACTCTACTTGTAGCTAATAAGTTTTCTTAGATAATTTGTTAGTTAGACGTTAGATTTCTTATAGTTAATAAGTTTTCTTAAATAATTTGCTAGTTAGACGATTATTCTCGTGCTATAGAAACGAGAGCGAGAGAGAGAGAGAGAGAGAAGGATTTTACTTGAGAGCGACCCGTCTAACTTGGTTACTCGTACATTTCGTTCGTACGCAAGTCGGCTAGATCGCCGTTCAGCCCTAGCGATAAGGCGTTTGTCGTGGCGTGGAGCGTCGGCCAGCCTCGCTTTCCTGCAGAGGAAGCTTTATTGAAACGCGTTACCGTTTTCTCTCTTTCTCGATTCGTTTTACTTTTCGTATTTAGCTGTAAAACAATCTTAACATTTCATTTTATCCTGTCTATATATGTGTAATGTATTCCATATAAATAACTTGATGGTAAAACAAGTATTTCTATGCATGGAAACGAGGGAGAGCGAGAGAGTTCTTCTCTTGAGAACGACTCGCCTAACTTGGTTACTCGTACATTTCGTTCGTACCCAAGTCGGCTAGATCGCCGTTCAGCCCTAGCGATAAGGCGTTCGTAGTGGCGCAGAGAGTCACCTAGCCTCGCTTTCCTGCAGAGGAAGCTTTATTAAAACATGTTATAATTTTTCTCTCTTTCTCGTTTAGTCTTACTTATGGGTATTCAGCTGTAAAATAATCTTAACATTTCATTTTATCCTATACATATATATGTGTAACATATCCCATATATATAATTTGCTGGTAAAACAAGTATTTTTATACATGGAAACGAGAGAGAGCGAGAGAGTACTTTTCCTGAGAGCGACTCGCCCGACTCGGTTACTCGTATTTTTCGTCCGTACGCAAGTCAGCTAGATCGCTGTTCAGACCTCGCGCAAGGCGTTTTCGTTGCGCGGAGAGTTGGCCAGCCCCGCTTTCCTGCAGCAGAAGCTTCATTGCAACTCAATTTTAGTCTCATCTCTTTCTCGTTTTTCTGTCTATTTTTCGCTATTTTACCATAAATTAATCCTAATATTTCCTTTATCCTTTCTATATAGGCATAACATGTTCTATATATTTATGATGGTATTTTTACTATAAATTCCAATATTTTACGAGAGACATGTTAATATATAGGCATAACATGTTTTATATATTTATGATGGTATTTTTACTATAAATTCCAATATTTTCGAGAGACATATTAATATAATCCCAAGAAAAAAGGGGAATTAATCCTGATATACTGATCTTTCTTCTATTACCCGACTATACCTGGTAAGTTCATGTGGGTTGCACTCGTTTTCGAGTGACAGCCCTGAGTAGTTTCCATATGGAAGCATAATTGTTCTTTTTGCTGCTGATATTTTACCTACAGTATACGTGTGAACATTTTAATAGTCATAACTCTTTCGTTTAAATCAACAGTTCCTCCACTTTTGTTAATCGTTTCGCTTAGTTAATAATTGTTCGTGATTTCATCATCTTTGTAAGAGAGAGAGAGAGAGAGAGAGAGAGAGAGAGAGAGAGAGAGAGAGAGAGAGAGAGAGAAGATTTCAGGCAAGGGCGAGAAGAAAGGGTGCGGTCGCTTGGTCACGTGATAGCGTTCCCTCCAACCGCTCCCTTATGACCAACAACGCCCCGACGGCAACTAGCCGAACCCCTGGTCTAGGATTGAGGGTAAGGCCGCACTGAATCATAGATCCATAAATGGCAGTCGATAACCGGGTCTACGCAGTAGATCCCATGGTTCGAAAGTTTGCCTTTTGACCGGGAGCGCCGAAAAATTCCATCTTTACAAGATTAATTCCTCCCAGGAGACGGTCGCATCTTCACCCTGTTCTGATGTCTGTCGCTAAAATCGCTCTTTTCTCTTCTTAAGAAGTTTGAGAATGAAGGAAAAATTTGGGAAGTTACTTTTACTGTAGCGAAACTAAAGCAGAAGAACTTTAACGTAATCGAAATAAAAAAGATTAACGCGACGTTACGTCAGGACGTAACATTTGTCACATCTCCGGGTTCGGTGGCCTAGTGTCCGCAAATCTCAGTACATTCGGAATAATACAGTAGGCTCTTATCACCTTTTGAAATAATAAAGGGGGCTAAAGAGTGTAACTATGTTACATTATCCCCCGAGATTTTTAGGTTTGCCGTTGCAACTCACCCTAAAAATCTCTTGCCAAAAAATCTCTATTCTTTCTGTCTCTGTCCGATACCTCTTAAACATACTCGCGTGAAATTTGCCTCTTTCTATCTTATTCTCTATATCTACCAGTAAATAAGTAGCCAAACCTACGCATTTCTTAATCCTATACGGTTCCTCATACAACAGCATAAATTTGGAAGTTAATTGTTTTAACGGATCCGATACGTTTAACGCTTTTACTAGCACCAGATCGCCTACTTCATAATTCGTTAACTTATGAGTCGCGTCAAATTTCTCTGCCCGACGCCGGCCTTTTTTTTCAATCCTTTCTCTAACAATTTCAATCTTCATTTCGTATGTTGTTTTGTCGTCCTCATCCCTCCTTATGCCCATGTGTTTATTCCATTCTCGTAGAGGCTTTTTCTTGCACTGTAATTCCATCGGTGTGAATTCGGTCGTGTCGTGATGACTCTCATTTATAGTCTTCAATTATTTTTACCCACTTAAACCAGCCTGCGTGGTTACTGGTAAAGAAAATTCGGAAAAACCTTCCAAGTTCACGATTCACTCGTTCGACGAGATTTCCTTGGGGTGCCGTATCGATGAAAACACGGCCATAATACCCTCTTCCTTAAGCTTTTGTATCCAAATTTTAGCAGTGAATTGCGTTCCGTGATCGAATTGAAACCTTCGTGGCTTTCCGTACTTCGGGATATAGTCGCCAAATATTCGCTTAATAACCGTGGACGTATTCGCTTTCTTCATAGGATATAGAACAACGAATTTATTAAATGCATCTATAGTCACCACGATGTTTTACTCCACCTACCGATGCGGGCAAGGGTCCATAGAAGTCTATGGATACCAAATCCCCCCGTTTCTCCGGTATTATATTCTGCATCGCCGCGTAGCTGGTTTGTACTGCAATTTTATTCCTCTGGCACGTATCGCAGGTAGCTAGGATACTCCGAGTTATCTTTGCAAGATGTGGATACGTAAAATCCTCCTCTAGCATCCGTGAACATTTTCTTGCGCCCA
The DNA here is from genome assembly GCA_963942595.1 of Cylloceria caligata. Taxonomy (NCBI): domain Eukaryota; kingdom Metazoa; phylum Arthropoda; class Insecta; order Hymenoptera; family Ichneumonidae; genus Cylloceria; species Cylloceria caligata. Next base: position 39,300,408 of record OZ012705.1, read on the forward strand.
GATGTCCATACATGGTATGGCACGTCTTTATCATATCTTGAATCATGCTTTTTGCTATTATAACCCGCCAAATTCCGGTCTTCGATTTCTTCTGTAATATTCCTTTTTCCAGTCGAAATTTTCGTTTCTCTTCTCCTTCTTCTTTCTCCCCCAGGAAATCCATGATAATCCGTAGATCCTCTTGCTCTCTCTGGACATCTTTTATGTTCTTCAATTTTCTAGGTAATTCGCGTGAAATTTTTTCGCCCAACACCTCCGCAGCGACCACAATTCATTCGTTATCGTTCGAACGCACATCGTCGTCCACTCTCACTCGCCTTAACGCATCCGCCCCGACATTCGATTTTCCGGCAACATGCTCAACCTGTATATCATAATCCTGGATGTCTAATGCCCATCTCATCAGCCTTTCGGCTGTAAATCGACATGTTTCTAGGAACATCAAAGCTTTATGGTCAGTTTTGATGAAATTCTGTGCTCCTTTTAAATATGTTCTGAATTTTTGTTGCGCCCACACGATCGCTAGTAATTCTTTTTCGGTGGTCATATACCCTATCTCAGCCCCTTTAAGTGTTCTGCTCGCAAACGTTACCACTTTCGTTCCCATTCTCTTGCGCGAGGATAGCTCCGAGCGCATACCCACTTGCATTCGTTGTAAGCGTATATGGTTTCTTCGTATCGGGAAACCTGAGCACTACCTACTCACAGAAAAGATCCTTCATTTTTCTAAATATTTTTCCCATGGCCTCATCCCATTTCCATTGTATACCTTTTCTGAAAAGATTTTATAACGGTGTCTCATGCGCGTGGCGATTCGTGAATTTAGTGTAAAAATTTATAAGTCCTAGAAATCCTCTTAATTGTTTTATCGTACGGGGCCGCGGATACTCATGAATCGCTCTTATTTTCTCGGGGTCCGGTTTCAGTCCTTCAGTCGTGAGAATATGTCCGAGAAAAATCACTTCTTTTCGGAAAAAATGTGATTTACTGAATTTCAGTCATTCCGTGGTGATGAAATCTCTCAAATAATTTTTGTAAATGATTGAGGTGTTCCTCATGTGATGTTGACATGACTAATAAATCATCGACGAAATTAATAACAAAATCCAGACGCTTGAGGACGACGTCGAGGACTCTTATCAAACTCGCCGTGCTAGTCTTCAAACCGAACGGTGTAACGGTAAATTCATAACACTTCCCGTTGTGTTGAAATGCTGTGTATTTTCGCGATTGCGGATGGAGGGGTATCTGTCAGAAACTACTAGTTAAATCTAGCGTTGACATTACCGTATTCCCACCGCACCGTTGGAAAATCTCCTCGATCGGTGGTGCATTATTGTAATCATTGATTAAATAATTATTCAGCTCACGAGCATCCAGACAAAGGCGTACGGAATTATCGCTCTTTGTGACTGGCATAAGTGGATTTATATAAATACTTTCCGATTTTTGTATAATTCCCATCCTGAGCATTCTCTCAGCCTCTCTCTGCACTCTCTTCCGTTGCATCAGAGAAACCGGATATGAGCGGTGAAAATATGGCTTCGGATCCTTTAGTAAAAGTCGGTGCTCATATTCTGTCATTCTCCCCGGTAGCTTGTCGAAAATCTCTCTCTTTTATTCGACGATCTTTTTGAATTTTTGCTTTATTTCCGGCCTCAGGTCCTGGCATTCCTCCATCTTATCCTCGAACTCCTCCTCTGTCAGGCTGATCTTTATTTCACCCTTGGGGTTATCCTTCATATCCACGGCGGCAAACATCTTACTCGGTTTAATTGAATGAAAACCCTTCGGATCTATGTGTCGCCACATCCCATCCCTTAACTCTGCAATTACTCTATCTTCGACTGCGAGAATCTTCTGTTGAGCGTCTATCAAGATCTTTAAAGCTAACATACCGTCGATACCGATTAATACTGGTCTTACTAATTTTGGCACGACCAGTACCTGCAAAACACCTCTTGCTCCATACGTTTCCATGTCCACCATAATTTGCTTTTTTTATCCGCTCCTTCTCGCCACTAAACGCTCTGACCACCTGTGTTGACGTCACCGGCAGCACGGGGCACTTTTTCAAATTATCCTCATTTTTCCGGAAAAACTCCCCTGATACACAAGATACCTCGCTCCTACTATCGATGAGACTTACTTCCGAGATTCCAGCCATTACCACTGGTATTTCCGGACACCTCGGATGCATCTCGTCGTACCACTTGCTTGGTCTCCTCTCCACCTCCTCGTATAGATACTCCCGTGGATTTTCCATAAGTACTGGACATCCCACCTTTTTTCCCCTTCGCCTCCATCCACCTTTCTCGGTGCTGGCCCTCTGATATCCGGTATCATCCGAACTCTAGCAACGATTTCAGAATATATTATTATTGTTTCATTACCATACGTGCCTTTCTCGTCTTCCTGAACTCGGTACCCCATAGATTCAGCCTGCCCTCGCCGTCCGGTGTCCTTCTCTCGATCCTTCTTAGCTGCCTGCTCACTGCTTCTATATTGTTCCTCCTTTCTTCACTGATTCCTCACTCTTTTCTTCTCTCTCTTCTTTGCGTTCATTCTCTGTCTTGTGCCCTTCCTTTCTCCATGCTTCAACGTTGCACTCCGTTCCTGTATGTTGTTGTTTATTTTCCGTTTTTCCTCGTGCTACCTGCTCCCGAGCATCACGGTTTTTGTTCCCTAGGAATTGTATGTTCCACGAATGGCCCTTGCAATGCCCGGTTTAGGCTATTTGTCTGGTGACTTGGTTGTTGCTCTTGCCTGGGCAATCCTGGTCCTGCAGGTCTATCATTCTCTGGCCTCTGAAATTGCCCTGACCTGTTTTCCTGCCCAGATGGCCTTGATGGAGGCCATAGTGGTCCTTCTCCCCTACCCCCTTGGCGTCCCGGTGATGGTGGAAATCTGTTGCCACCATTGTTTGCAGCATTTTCTCGATTCTCATATCTAGAGTATGGACGGGCCGTCTGCTCGCGTACCGCTCCTCTATTAAAATATCTCTACTGCTCCTGTGTCGCGTATCCCCCTGTACTCACGGCACTCCGCACTTCTTCGTCGAAGTGCTTTGCAAGACGACGTATTATGTCCTCATCGCTCAATTTCTCGCTCAAATCCCGAGCGTTACCGATGACACGAGTCGCATATTCAGCTCGTGTTAACGTCGAACCTTCTATATAAAACGATCCGAACTCTAGATTTTTCTTGACCTTGTCCTGCATGTCACGAGCCCAGTATCTCGAACGAAATTTCTCCTCGAAAGTCTGCAGGTCGTGTACCGCTCCTTCCACCACCAGCCACAAGTCATTGGCGACTCCTTTTAACGCAGACCCGATGGTGTGTCGAATCTCGGTATCCTCAATCCCCCCTGCGATACAAAATTGTCGAAATTCTTTCAAAAATCTCATCGGTCTCTCCTTTCCATCGCCATTGTATGTAGGTGGTTTCTGGGCTGTAGTATATAATTGAGTGACGTTCAAACCTCCCCCAATCGTTTGTCCGAAATTTATCCATGTATTCGTTCTTCGTGTCGTATCTTCTAATTTTTCAATTCTTTTATTATGGTCCTCGGTAATTTCTTGTGCTGCACGGATTTCTGCCATCATTTCTTGTGTCCTTCTCTCAAGTTTCTCCACAGTCACCTTTTGACCCGCAACCTGTTGTTGAATGTAATTGTTTGTCACATTTTGGTTCTCGTGTATCCTTTCCTGGGCCTCTTTAATTTTTCTATCTGTTTGGCACTCCACCGCCGAAATTTCTCCTTCCAATGCGTCCTTTGTCGCTTCTCTCAAAACTGATATCCTGCTCGAACACTCGTCTCTTATTTCTTGCTGTACCTTTATCACCTCAGCGAATTTGCCATCCATCTTCTCCTCCATCTTCTGGAAAAGCTGCACGATCTGGCCTACCTCCACTGGGTTTGGTAAGACTGTCGTAGTTCTGTCCGTAGGTCTCGTCATACTGCCGTCCTCACTGTTTATCTGGTTATTTTCCAGCTCATCCAATACGTTTTCATTCTCCTCAATTTGCGTAATTTCAGATAAACCTTGTATATTCCTTCTATCTCTTCTTCGTCGATCATCCAACAAGTGATCAGCTGTTGTTGAATCCCATATACCAGGTCTGTGAATATGAAACCGGAATTTTTGTATAAAATATACACGTTTATTGTATGAAAATGATAAAAAATATTTTATTCGAAGTATTGCCCATCGCTAGCTATACATTTTTCCCACCTGTCTGGCAATTTGTGGATGCCACGCCAAAAAAATTGTTGCTCTTTTGAGGCAAACCAGTTATCGAGCCATTTTCGTATATTTTCGTAAGAAGTAAAGCGCTACTCAGCAAGTGCGTGTCCCATCCATGAAAATAAGTAGTAATCGGACGGAGCCAAGTCTGGTGAGTAAACCGCATGCGACAGCATTTCCCAACTAAACACCTCAATCGTTTCCTTGACTAGTTTTATGGACAAATCGGTCATTTGTTGTCGGTAGCGTTCAGTATTAACGGTTTCGCCAGGTTTTAGCAGCTCATAATAGTTCACACCCTTCTGATCCCGGCAAACACAGAGCATTGTCTACCGTCCATAGCGATTTGGCCTTGCAGTCGATGTCGATAGTTCGCCTGGAGTTACTGTAACGGTATTTTTACGTTAACATTAATTTTTGTCTTCCGAGGGGAAGAATTCGGGCTGAACACGGAGATAATTAGTTATAGACTTCTGTAGGAGGTATAAGTAGGGTTTATTCAATAATTAACATAGAATTATGCAGTGTCCGGCTTTTTGGCGCCGTTGGCCGTACAATTAATTTGCAGCGTAAAATCGATCTGAAGGTTTCGTGTTCTTCTTTATCTGCGATGATATCAGAGTTCTCCTTATGCGCTCTCTGGATTTGCGGTAGACGTCCCAACTAAGCAGAATCGAGCTCGGCCGTCTTGATCTTTTGCCCGCCTGGCTGCTGCCGCGCGGTCTGTTGGGCTGGATGAGCGGTTGCTGGCGCGTCGGTCAGCTGGTATAGACGCCAGGTCTGTGTCCGTGTCCGCGTTATTTCGTAATAATCGAAATTATTTGTTTTTTTAGTTGTTTTGCGTCCGAGTTCTTTGTTTGTTGTGTCCGTGCCGTTCCCGTTAATCCCAAGTGTGTTTTCACGCGGGAGTATCATTCTTGGATCGCGAGTGATGTTTTTTCTGTGGTGTAATATGACAGTTGCAACACCCTTATTTTTCTGTGTTTTTTATTATTGATGATTAATTCGATGGATCTCTCAACAATCTTCGGTGCTGGTGTTGGACGTTCCCGATATGCTTCTATCTTGGTGAGTTGATCTTTTATTTTGTCTTTCTCTTATCCCTTATGTCTTGTTGGGTGGTGTCGTTCCCATCCGACGTGCTTGACAAGGCTAGTAGATTTGTTTCCTTCCTAATTATTTTTCTATTGTTCCTAAAATTCTAAATTAACTTTTTCTGAGTCTGGTTTGCTGGTGATCTCCTAATTCTTATTGTTAATTAATTTTCCTACCGTTTTTTCCACAATTCTACTCCAAGAGTCCTCCACTTCTTGATGCGGTGATTTATCACACATTTTAAGTCTACTGTACCGTGCCTTTGTGTTATAATTTCTCTAAATATTGTTCGTTATTCTCCTTTCTTTTTCAGTGTTGCACCACAATTTCCTTTCTCCAAGTTTTTAATTTGGAAGCCTCTTGGTTTCACTAACATGTTTTTTTCACATTTGTCGATGCGCTGCGGTAACAATTCTCCTTACAGACTGTTCCTACTTATTTCTAATTTTTCGATTTAAACTTCCTTATGCTATTTACTTAAGTCTCCTAACTAAACTCGATTTATGTGGTTAAATGTTTCTTTATAATATTTCTTATGTTGCCTGGTCCGATTCTGTTATATTTCACCAATAATCTCTCTTCAGTCCCTCCACTAACTTTCACTGTATTTCTTCTTTTATTTTCTTTTAAAGTGCCATCAAGTTTAATGGGCTTACTCACACCCTTTTTTTATCAAGATTCTCATATTTTATATAAAATTCCTGGTTTCTTAAGATTTTTTTACTGTTGCGCATAAGCGAGTTCTGGCTTAGGAGACACTTTGACGTATAAGAAGCATTCTCTCTGTTCGAAGCTGTCTTATATACCTTTTTCTATCCTTTCCCACTCTCCGATTTTTAACTCCTCTTATTACACTATCTCATATGATTATGTCTGTTTCAGTTGCCCCGCCACCGTACCCTGCCGTTCCCCTCACCGCCCGAGCAAGGCCAACCGGTTGCTGACCCGCAGTTTTTCGGCAGTGGGGGAACATTCAGGATCCAGCCTGTTTCGCTGTGTCTCATCACCGCTCTAATACATAAAATCTAGGATTTTATTCGATCGATTCTTTTATTTTGTATAATGAATTTTTCCTATCTCATGAAATAAATGGATTTTTCAATCAAGTGTTTGATTTTTATTTACCTGTCTCCTCTTGATAAGTGACTACGTCACATTACCCATGATCTTTTACGCTTAAGATTCTCAAAATATATCCACTTCTCATTGCTAGTCACAATTCGATGAATAAATGACTTTCTTTTGTACCTGGTGAGCAGCATTTCGCAAGTGGTTTTTCGGTTTTCCTGCTGTCTTTCATTCAGTTCATGTGGGACCCATTTTCCCATCTTCTGGATCTTTCCCATAGCTTTTAAACGTATGGAGACGGCTTCTTGTGTCACATTTAATTGATCCGCGAGTTGTTGTTGTGTTTGTGCGTCATCCTCATCCAACAATTCTTGCAATTTGCTGTCTTCAAACTTTTTCGGTGGTCTTCCACGTTCTTCGTTTCTCACGTCAAAATCGCCACTTTTTAATTTTTCAAACCACCCAAAGCACTGTGATTTACCAAGAGCATGCTCACCGTAAGCTTCGACAAGCATTCTGTGTGATTCTGCAGCAGTTTTCTTCAATTGGTAACAGAAAATCAATGCTGTCCGCAAATCGTAGTTTTCAGGCACAAAATTCGACATGTTCAACGCTATTACAAACTATGCTGTTGTATGAAACTTGTATTGTTGTGAGTTGAAAATCTTTCTCAGAGATGTCAACAAGGCAATGGCGCCAATGACGCGGTTTGATGTTAACTACATTGACAGCTAGGGCCATCTATGGGCAAATACCGGTTTCATATTTATAGACCTGGTATAGGCTTGACCTCCTTCAGCACCCCCCTCCTGCCGATGCTTTCGCATGCGTTCCGCCAAGCTTTCCATCATTCGTAACTCCTCAAGCTCAGTAAAGAGATTCGCTTTCTCGCCTGTATCCATGCTTTAAATTTCACCGAATTTATTTTCCTAACGCGCGCCCTACCTCACCACCGCAGTCTTTCTTAGCTGTGTTGAGCCTCACGTTGGGCGCGAAATGTAACGGTAATTTTTTATCGTTCACAATTCTTTTTATTTTTCGTGGGGATTCGGGCTCGCTCACAGGACTATTTAATGTAGACTTCGTGGTAGTTGAGAGTGAGGTTTTATTCACAAAAAAACAATTTCATAAAAATGTCACTATTCAATTTCTGGTCACTGGTACCCCGTATAATGCATTTAAATTTCGTAATTTCGGCGATTATTTTTACATCATTTTCGTCTATTGCGTGTACACAGATTTTCGGTATTCCCGGCTTGACAATCTGTTATTATTTCGTAGGCTGGTAGAGAGCTGTACGCTCAATGCACACACACACGCACACCACCAGACCCGCCTGCCTCGCTCTTCGAGCCGATGTCGCGCTTGTACCTCTATCCCTCTCTATCTTTCATACGGTTCACTGTCTTGCGTTCTCTCTCTCACTCTCACTTGCTTATACGCTGCTTGTTTCGCCTACCGATTTAAATACTATGTGACCTAGTTTTATTTTCTTCAATACAGCTGACCTAATTCTATTTAATTTATTTTCTACACTTAGCACTATTTACTTAATTCTATCCTCTTAAAAAATTACTATTCGCTTGATCCTATTTAATTTATTCCATGCACCTAATTCTAGTGACTTACAACCTAGCTAAATCCTGATTAATAACAATTTCTAAGATGTTCATCTAATTATTGTTTATTTTATGGGAATATCTCGCCTGTCTTTCTTCTTTGCTTGGTCTCCGTTTTCCACCCACTTGTTGAGTATTTTCGCCCATGAACACGGATTTTACGCTCCGAAATAGAAAATAACTTTTGATAATTGATCAGTAATCTCAATGTTTCGTTTTTTAATTTCTTTGTACCTCGATACTTGTGCTTTCAGCGCTAAGAGAGTCCTTTCCCCCCGCACAGGCTCTTTTATAGCCTTCTTCGCGGTCGGATCCCCTCTCTCTCATTATCGCTGTAATTTTTAAATCTACCGAGATTTGTTAACTTCTCGGTTTGCCGTTGCCGCGCTCACCGCCTTCCCCTCCAAGCCACCTCCAAGCCGCCAAGCGAGGCCAGCTGGTCGCTGACATGCTGTTTACGGCAGCGAGGGAATTCCGGAGGTGTGACGTAGTTAGTTTTTGTCACATCTGCGGGTTCGGTGGCCCAGTGTCCGCAAACCTCGGTACATTCGGGATAATACAGTGGGCTCTTATCGCCTTTTGAAATAATGAAAGGGGCTAAAGAGTGTAACTATGTTACAATATCAATGCTGATATACTAGATGAATTTCATGGTGAATGTAGGTCGGCAGAGTTGAACGATGAGAACTTTAATTATGTACAGATCACTGAGAAAACCATGCGCGGTTCTTGAGATGCCATCTGAACAGAGCAAGAGTCAGATGCAAGATGTCTGCCTTCTTCGAAGCAGCCATTGTCTCGATAACGCTGTCGAAGTGCGCGTGCACGCTGCGACCTGGTGCTTGGCACGCTGACCCAGTGAATTCTCACTCTCGTGAAGGGCTGCCGCTAAGTAGCCACAGAGAACCCTTATCTATGCTAGCCTGAAGTGCGCAGTCCAGCAACGAGCAACAGAATGCTTGTGCATTCTCAAACACATTGATCATCGATCCAAGTGCTCCTGTGAAAACTTACATTTTTCGATGCGTTGTGTGTGCTCGGCAGAGAGGGATTCATATTCGTCAATTGATGGGTCAGCTACTTCTTTCGCGAGTTACATCAACGCGTGCATTTACCCACACAGGAGTTGACTACGCCAATCCTCTCACACTCAAGCCATGGAAGGGGCGAGGAAACAAAACACACGAGGGCTGGATCTGCGTTTTTGTGTGTCTCACTGCAAATGCTCTCCATCTTGAGGTAGTCAGCGACTACTCAGCTGATGGTTTACTCTCAGTATTTAGGCATTCCTCATCTCGGCGCGGTATTCCTCACGTCATAAACTCTGACTCTACACGTACTGTCTGACATGTCTGTACATGTCTGACTGTATACCAACTTCGTTGGTGCTCACAAGACCTTACGTTAGTTGTTCCTGAAAAGTTCTCAACAACATCAGGTCATCGCATCTTCACTTGCTAATCATCAAGTTAAATGGAGGTTCAATCCACCTGCCGCTCCACACATGGGTGGTAAATGGGAAGCAGCAGTGAAATCTGTCAAGTTTTACCTTCGACGTACAGTGGGCAATACTGTACTCACTTTTAAGAAGCTCACTACACTGCTGGCTTAAATTGAGGCCAGCGCTGACGCCTGGACATTTTCTCATTGGTTGATTACTCACAACAGTCCCAAAGCTATCCTTGGAGGATTTGGCAATCTCACGTCTCTCAAGATGGCAATTGCTGCAGCAAAAGGTGCAACAATTTTGACGTCAATGGTCAGCTCATTATCTCCAACGGCAACAGTCAATCTCAAAGTGGCATCACCCTAACAACAACATTTAAATCGGCCCTTTGGTTCTGTTCACGGACGTACGTTTTCCACCGTGCAAGTGGTACTTGCGCGAGTCACGACGTTGCATCCAGGTAAGGATGGGCACATAAGCGTGATGACATTACGGACTGCTACTACGACGCTCACCAGGCCAATCTCAAAATTAGCGGTTTTGCTCGTCTCACCTATTGACCAATCGGATTAAGATAATCAGCAACCCCGTTGCCGATGGCGGGAGGAAATGTTGAGGAACCAGTTTACGCGCGGCCACTATCATTGCCGTGCGGTAGTTCGATGCTGTTGGTGCGGCGCTGCGTTCGGCGGCCATACGTGCAGCCGAGGCAGCACCCCGTGAACCCTCAACTCAATCGAGAGACTACGATCTCTTTCTCGCTTGACAGCAGCGTCGATAAACAACGCTTTCGAAGAACTCAGCCATCGTGATCTTTTTCGTACTCTCTACTCTCATGAAAACTGGGAAGTTAGCATCACCAGCCTCTACTCAGCTCGCACAATTATTACTGCTTTCATCGGACCTTCTCACACTCAAAACGTTCTGAACAGGACTTAAATTAAATAGTAAGCCAACATCTTGATAATTTACATAAATTCAATCGAGATGAAGTGGAGATAACTCATTTTGTACATCCTCAGAAGTCTCACCTCGTGGTGTGCTGTGCAGCGCAGGGTGCTTCACGCTCTCTCTCACATTTATTTATCGGTGCGCAATTAATATGATCATATGTGCGGCTCACTAATCTACTGTAAAATCATTTCTCATTTATTTTTATATATTTGTTGTAGTTGAGTGAAAGAAAATGAAAATAAAGCCCATTTTCTGTATACATCTTTCGTCTGGTTATTTCACCCCTGTCAAGAGTGAGAACTAATTCTCTTTCTATATCTTTCAGATCTCACAAATCATCAGACAAGGAATTTTCAACAAAGGTAGAAATATATCGAATCATTTATTATTGCTGAATGAGCTCGCATATGTCGATTGTGGCATATGGGTGGTTAGAATATTTGTCTGATTTGTCACGGGATGCTTGTCAACAATTACACATCTCAGGAATACTTAGAATTCGGAACAACGGATCTTATCACGGTTACACTATTCCGATCCGTAAAAAAGCTGGGACGATGTAGTAGTGCAAGGCACGGTGCAAATCACTTTAGTAGAGTATAAAACCACCGTAAATTTAAACGGAACTAGAATTAATCTAATATCTGAAACAATGCGCCTATTACGGACTAAAACTGCATAGATCTCGAAGGAGGACAGACTGTTTAGGATTCATTACCAGGCGATAGCTGCTAATTAAATAGGTTCGATCTACTATATGAAGAAATAGCAATAAGAATAAAAGATATGGGTCTCACTTATCTCCAAACAGTCTATACTTTTTCAACTCAAGATACTACGTTTGCATTAATAAAGAAATCAGAAAAATTGTTGTGCGGTTACACGTTAATACACATAGATCATCCGAAGTTACTTATATTCGAAACTAGAAAAGTAGAAACGCGAGCTGTAGAGAATCTAAATATATTTGCGTACATAAAATCAACATTTCAAATTTCATTTTGTCAAAAAACATATTCGAAATCAAATCAATGAATTGTATCTTGACGAACCAAATCAATCTCAAGGCCTAGCATTTTCCAATATGTTGGGTACAGATGTACTACCAGATCTCGCAGACTCCGTATGGAACAACATGTGGGGCTGATTCGTGTTCTTTGGGACCGCAAGCGGTCCCAAATTGGGATAATAAAATAGTTCTAATCAGAACAATCAAACTCGTCGAGCATGCAATTATTCATGGTTATGCTTTACATACCGTATACGGACGGATTCACAAGAACTTACTGAAATTCGTGTGCCAATCACCCAAGACGAGGATCAGCCAACAACAGTACATACCACCAGGGTCTTTTCATTCAGGAGCTAAGCAGCCTACGAGATCAGCTGCGTCGAAAACCGTTCGAAATACCCCCTCGGAAACGAGGTATTTTTGTAACCCTCCTAGATTTAATCCAAAATACGTAATTCATTACCAAACTTTAAATTAACTAAGACATTCTACTTGCTTTATATAATTTCAACCTTTTATCAAATGTCTCCGTTATAACATTTTTTCTACATTGACATTTCCTCTCAGCAGGGAGGTGTTACGTCTCCAAAAATGCAACCCTCTTAACGTCGCTGCCTAGCTCAGCCGAGGGCCCGCTGCAGTAGGCGCTCAAAATTAGGCAGAGGGGAAATGGGCCACCTGCTCATTTGAGATAAGGAGTAAAACTCCTTCTAGAATATCAGGTGCGTGGGGGATGGCAGGATTAAGCCAACCAGGGATAATTATCTTGTCCTCTCCAACCCCTATTGTGAAATAAAATAAGAACTATTGTAATATCATAAAGGCAAACACCATGTAAGACACCAGGAGTGTGGGTGACGGGGAGTTCCTAGCCAACTAGGCCCAGAGGAACTAACCCTCTCCAACCCCTGCGTATATCGCTGGGAGGTATCGCCATAGTCCAAAAGGGCCAAAATGTCCCTCTTTTAGTCAGTTCTCATCGATCTTCAAAAATCATTCATCATCTCTAGCCAGTGTAAACCAGTCAGTAAAAATAGTGAGTAAGGATAAATCATTGGTCTTGTTAGTGTTCACCCTAGAATCCTATCCCAGAGAGTAACGCGGACCACCGCGGACTCACCACTCTAACCTTTAACGTAGGGGCAACGCAGCCCACTGCGGGCTCACTATCCCAGCTTCCTAATCCCGAAAGTAATGTGGACTACCACGGACTCTTGTACTTCCTTCAATTCTATTCCGAACAAAGAGTAACAGTTTCTAAGTGCACGCTTCACGGTTCGAGTTCCACGAAATTCTTTAATAGGAGACAAGGGAATTTCGATCGATATCTTTACAATTTCTTACAGTGTTTCCCGGATCGTTTGATTTTCGCCCAGAAGATTCGAGTAAATTGGTGCGGCATTTCGTCGAGAAAAGACACTTCGTTCTCGATTTTCAAACGGCACGCTTCTAACACTTCTTTTCCAGGCTTTCTAAGGAACGTTTCGTTTTTACCAAGCCAGCTTTTCTTCATATCTTTCGGAACAGTACAACAGATCATGGTAATATCAAGGAAATATTTCAGTGTTTCTCGGGAATCATTCGGTTTGGGCTTGGACTGCTTGCGTTCACTTGTACGGTATCTTTCCAAGAAAATAAATAATTCGGTCAATTCAGTCTACGGACTGTGTTCATAAACTCTCATTGTGAATCTATGTTAAAATGATATTTTCTATTATCTTTTCGTTTTGAACGCGAATAAATCTTCGCCCAGTGTAATTTACCTATTTTAACGGGTGCTTTCGATTGCTTCACTTCATACGTGGCCACGCGAGTAGAAGGTACCCTTTAGAGAAAGGTAGCGCGTGGGGAATAGGGTGGTAGATACGCCCTGCCCCCTCGGCACTAGAGCGTGTCTACCCCCTGTCCCTGACCAGGGACTTCTACTACCTAAAGGAAAAGAGGCCCTTTATAGAAAGTCAGGGCGTGGCTTCCCCTGCCCCGCTTGGCACAAGAGCGTGTCTAGACCAGTTCCGCCCCTTCTCCTATGCTGTCTTCTCGTTGGTGGGTCCTTTAGCGCAAAGGAGGCGGGACTGCCCCCACCACTCCTACCCCCATTTTTGATTGGTCCCCCACCAGCCCCTACCCCCAGACCGCCTATTCCAGTGTTTTGATTGGTGCTTGTTCCCCCGCGCCATCTGACGAATTTTGGACCATATTTAAGTGCCGATGCGCTATCTACTATTGGTAATCATGTTACCGACAGTCGGTAAAATAGATGAAATGTTGACAGTCGGATTAGTAGAAAATGTATCGGCGATCGGTAAAGTAAATCGGTTGTCAACCGTAGGTATGTAACCGACCATCGCTAGAGCAGATTTGGGACTTACGCAAGATAAGTAGATTGGGTCTTACAGTAAATACTATTGTGTACCCTTTCACCGGTTAAACATGCCCCGTCTTCGATAACCGAGCCCCCTTCATAGCTTTTTTTAGTTTTAAATACTTTTTTTTTATTGAAAAATTTTTTTAGTGAATATAAATTTATTTTTGAAAACTTTTTAACTATTCAGAATATTAATGGTAAGTGAAAACGCTCGTTATTTGTCAGCTACGTAAAAAGCTGTTTTATTTTGACATTTTGGTATGAGAAACTGCAGTTACCGCGAAATGGTGGTGAACTCTCGCTTATAAGCTTATGAGCAGGTGAGCGTGTATCTGTTTAAGCTGAACTACGCCCGCGCACACATGTAATAAGCTAATAACTACCTACGGGTACGTGCCGCCGCCGTCGCCGTCGGCACCGCCGCCACCCGGGAGGGTAATAAGCTTATTATGTAATTGGCGTATCCGACTTTGCATCTTGTTGCTCTATGATATTCATCGTCGTCATTACCACCATTATCAATAGTATCGTGGATTTGTTACGCTTCATAAGTAAAAAATAATGGGTGCACGCTGGAAACACCCATAGATATTTCGGGTTTGTGGCTCCACAGGATGTGAGAAAACAGTTTTCATGAGAAAATTTCTAAAGTTTCTCAATTCAATGAGCATCGTTGAATTTGTCCGAATACTATTTTCTTATGGAGATACTCTTGATCCTGATAACGCTTCTCTGAATAACCCATGTGTGTACCAAAACTCGAATTTAACGAAGGCCTACCGCAACAGGAAGATTATTCAAGCGATAATAACTTGAAAAAATTGGTTATCGTCGATGATTTAATGCGCGAATCCTCGAATAATACAACTGTCGACTTTTTCACAAAAGGTAGCCATCTTAAAAATATAAGTGTGATTTTTATCACACAAAATATTTTCTATTAATGGCATGGACAACGTGATATATCATCATACGCCGAGTATATGGTGATATTTGAAAACTCATGTAATCGAGCATAAATGACACATCTAGCGAGGCAGTATATTGTCGATGTCGTACAATGATATTTCCGGATGACCCACGAATGCGAGCTTACATGCCGAAAAACACACCTCAACGTACTTAATTGGAAGCACAAGTAGATACCTCATCAGGCACTAATCGGGATGAGCCGTGTACGTATCACACAAAAAGTTGGCTTTCAACGAATTCATCTACTGTGAAACTGTAATAATGAGTAATAGCAGCAGCGGGAAGAAAAAAAAATACAGATTACATTCCATTCGATGAACGTTGTATAGCCCTACTTAGCGCTATTTGTCATTCGAATAAAAAAAGCGAAAAGCAATATTGCGTAATGCTGACAAACCTCTTATCAATTGCATCTGTGAAAGCGCGTTAAATATTTTGCAAGGAGTTGTTTGTGTCAAGTCAAGTGATAAAAAACATTTTAAAGAATATAAATATATACTTCTACAACTTGTCTTGGGGTCTATGATAAAACAGAGTAGTGGTGGCTGTAGCACAGTCGCTCGTGAGTAACGGAAATATAATTGGAGAACGCACAAAGGCTTCATAATTCACGACGGAGTGGCGCTTTTTCACCACTTTTACTGGCTCCGATCATCACAACTTTAATTAGTAAATTGTTCGGAGGTAGTGACAATTGAAAGAACAGCCCTGCGTTGCGGATAAAATTATTAATCATTATCATCCTCGTGATGGAGCATGCGAAAAAAAATGTTCTTAGTGTAAATGTCCGAGGTAAACGATGGAAATAGCGATGCCGATGGTCGTCACGACCAAATATCGATGGTCGGTTCTAGCAATGATCATGCACCAACAGTCAACCAGAAAACAGTAGAGGCGCAGGGCGCTCCTGTTTCAAGATTAGACACTGAACTATACAACATTTTTCAATCAAACAAGTATGGTAAACTTCACACATCGTAATACTCATCGTTACAACGATATAAAGGGTGGTTAAATTTTAAGGGCCGATGTTGATTTTGAATAAAACACAAATTATTTAGGAAATTATTGTCAATTCTTTTTATTATGATAATATGGTATGGTTCAATTATGTATGGAACAAAATATCGGCCAAATGGCCGCCGCGACCTCGGCGGCACACCTCCATCCGATGGTCCAAATTTTCGATGACGCTTAGGCATAATTGAGGTTCTATGCCATTAATGTGCCGAATTATCTCATCCTTTAGCTCTTGAATTGTTGCTGGCTTATCGACGTACACCTTTTCTTTCAAATAACCCCAAAGAAAGAAGTCCAACGGTGTCAAATCACATGATCTTGGCGGCCAATTGACATCGCCACCACGTGAGATAACACGGCCATTGAATTTGTCGCGCAAAAGAGCCATTGTTTCGTTAGCTGTGTGGCAAGTGGCACCGTCCTGTTGATTCGGGCCATAAAAAGTTCGTTATCATCTCACGATAGCGAACACCATTCACAGTAACTGCCTGACCGGCCTCATTTTGGAAAAAATACGGCCCGATGATGCCGCCAGCCCATAAACCGCACCAAACAGTCACTCTTTGTGGGTGCATTGGTTTTTCGACAATCACTCTTGGATTATGATTCGCCCAAATGCGGCAATTCTGCTTATTGACGAATCCACTGAGGTGAAAATGTGCCTCATCACTGAAGATGATTTTCTTCGAAAATTGATCATCCACTGTTGCCATTTCTTGCCACCTTTCTGACCATTGACGACGTTTGGAATGGTCAAAAGGCTTTAGTTCTTGAGTCAATTGCACCTTATAAGCGTGTAAATGCAAGTCTTTGTGCATAATGTTCATCAACGACGAACGTGAGAGGTGCAATTGTTGGGCGCGACGACGAGTTGAGGTGGACGGCTCTTCAGCCACACTATCGCGAACAGCAGCAATATTTTCAGCAGTACGAGCTGTACGAGCATGCACTGGTGTTTTAATATCTCCTACAGACCCGTTTTGCTCAAATTTTTGCACGATTTTTCCGATTGTACGCACATTTGGACGATTAAATTGACCGAAAAAATCACGAAATTTACGATATGCATTTTGATTTGAACGCCCATTTTCATAATAAGCCTGAATAACTTTAACGCGCTGCTCGATTGTGTATCTTTCCATGGTTCAAATTGAGTTAGTCTGAAATTGAGAAATGTCAAATGAAATGCAGAAAAAAACTTGACGTTTAGGTGTGGTTCACATTCAACATCGGCCCTTAAAATTTAACCACGCTTTACTACAACAAATGGTTTATGCGTCCAATTATGCTATACACTCGACCATTAAAATGCAGCCGGCTGCCAAAACGCTGTATAATGCCGATACAGCGATGCGTGATATGACAATCACTGTGGTCAATGACGTGAAAAAAGACGTTTGACAACGTATAAATACAAACCCGGGGATTACGTTCGAATCAGTAGAACTAAAGGCATCTTCGAAAAAGGTTACGCGAAAAATTGGAGTGAAGAAATTTTCCGTATCAAAAAAGTTTTACATCGGCAAGATTTGTATATGTATATGTGATGTGCGATCTTGAAGACGAGATTATCGATAGTTTTTTTTACCCGAAAGAATTTACAAGTATTCATGAGAAGCGTATGGAGAAGAATAATGAATTTAAGATTGATAAAGTTTTACGGACAAAATGATGCTGTGCGAAAAATAAAATTTTCGTGAGTTGTGTGAGATATCCGGCAATATTCAACTCGTGGTTATCAGTGTCAAACGTTTACGGTTTCGAATAAACAAAATTTTGTGCTAAATGCATGTGATCGAGAATTCAGTATGATGGAGAGAAAGTGGACTATAATATAGAAGGTTGAATTAAAACGCAGTACACTGATGTTAATTATAATAGCATTTATTTCTCCACCTGTCAAGTATAGCAGACACAAATATACAAATAAACAAGTAAAATATAGAAAATAATACATTAAAATGAGCACAGAAAAAGATAGAAAAATATAAGAATGAAATGTGGTGAGCTAATTACCGCACACGATTGTATTAATCGTGTGCAAGTGATGAGAAGATCTGTCACGACTAGGCCTTGCGGTGATGCTGACGCCGCGTGCATGACAAGATGAGCCAAATGTTGATGTACTGGTGTGCCGACGTCGATATATCACTGCTGATATGATGGCTGAGATGTAGGGACTGTAGGTCGGCCGAGTTGAACGATGAGAACTTTAATTAAGATGCACAGAACTTTGATGAGCACGGACGAACAAGGTGATGGTGTAAACCATGCAAGAGCAAAAAGCAAGATGGCTGCGTTATACGAAGCAGCCGTTGTCAAACCAACCAGTCGTAGAGCGCTTGCGCGCAGCGACCTGTTGCTCGGCACGCAGACCTAGTGCGAGATTTACAGCTTCTGCGTGGTGCTACCGCTGAGTGGCAGCAGCAAGCAGCTGCCCATGCTAGCCTGCAGTGCGCAGTCTAGCTACGCGTAGCAGAATGCTCAAGCGTTCTCAAACAGCATGACAAGGATTTTTTTTCTTTCTGCCGAGCTACAGCGGTATGAAGTATTTTCGTGAAAATACGACAACACATTTTACAACTCAATTGCCACGCGAAATATCGTTTAAGAGTCGCTGGGTTGTGGGCTCATCGGAAATTCATTTACCCTGTACTATGACGCATCTATAAGAAGGCGATACGAGAATTGGTTGGGTGGTTTATGAGAATAAAGAAGTTACTACAAAACGAATAGCTCGTGGTTTCTACAAAAATCATGAGGAAATTGTGTAAAACATCAATGATTTACCGGAGGGCGAGAAGAAGGCATAAAAATGGTAAATGTTGAAAATGCTAAAGCCTACGTTGCCCTCGAGGCTGAGGGAACAGAGTCGTTCCCTGAGCCTCTAAAGGTATTACAAATGAGCAGTAAAATAGTGTTTATACTGGGCTCGAGAAACGTAAAGAACTGCTGCTTGACCGAAAAACCCCAAAGGGTTTCTACCTGCAACTTATGCGAGGCGTTCCACGCGAAGGACGAATACCTTCTTGTATAAATAGGGCTCTACCCGATCAGCTGTTTGTCTATACCGATATTTGTGTATCGTATACGCTAGGTGATATACAGATAGCGCTACTCAGAATTGTAAATTTAAATACGACAAGCTACACGTATAGTACAACGGAAATCAAATGTTTGTCATCGTTAAATTACATAGGTTTATTTAGCAGTTGCTTCACGACGATCGAGGTGGATATAAGAGATCATCCGAGTAGTCCTATTGCATTCAAGTATGGAACGTTCACGCTCACGCTTCATTTTAAATGGTTACATTAAATAATATGAGTGCTCATTATAGAACGTATTATGAGAATCGAATAGGGGTAGAAACGGTCATATAGGTAACATGTTTGTGTGCTCCCCGCATCAGCGTGGGCACGTTATCGGTAGTTCCCTCGGATGTCTATCTCGAATTGTTTTACCACTGTTGACCAGAGCTGCTAAAGCTATAGGGAAAAAAGCCATTCGCACGGGTTTACAAGTTGTCGAGGATGGGAGCGGACATAAAACACCATTCAAGGAGTCATTGCGTCGACGTTTAGCTGAATCTGGGGATAATTTACAATGAAAAGCCAGTAAAAAATTTTCGGTTCTCATGTATGGTTCAGGATATAACGCTGTAGGCACAGCGCTCATGATACAGTCGTTATCAAGATGGTCACCTACGAGGACGAAGAAAAGGCGTACTGCTTTTTCGAAAAAATCGCTAGGAATTAAGACGAATTGCATTGCAGCAAGGAAACATCGCGGTGGTCCGAAGAATAAAAAGAAGAGGATAACAAAGAAAAGAAGCTCGACTTATTTATCGTACCTCCAAAGCAGACGGCCATATTGTGACAGCATCACAATGGATACACTAAAAGCCTGTGCCATCCCTCACTGATGACGAACCCCTGGAATTTGTCATACCTGTCCACGGTGAAGAATTCCTGAACCTGGCTCATACAATGATTATTGTAAATGTTGAGATTATGCCAACAGATGAATTACAATATGTCGTAGCATCTGTTAATCACACGGCAGGTCATTACGGACTTTAGTGCGTGAGAGGGTACCACACACGACACAGTTATATTTAAATTCCTCTACGCAACCCCACCTGATTTCAGTCTTCATTTCAATTTCATTTCAATTTTCATTAACACGTTCACGCCGGGGCCGATTTTCATTTGTTTTGCTGTGAGGCGGCGCTCAAATTAATGTGTTTATGTTATTGAACAAAACTTATGTTTATGATACGTTATTAATTATAATTGTACTTAAAAAAAAATGTTTTTAATGAAAATACGTTAAATCGGGCGGCGCGTACCACCGGTGGTATGATGGATGAGACAATCTAGTGCGGGCCACCGGTGGCCCGCGCCGCCCGATGAGACAGTCTAGCGCGGGCCACCGGTGGCCCGCGCCGGCGTGAACGTGTTAAACATTCATAATGACCGTTATAGTGGATATTCAAGCACTCTACGATGAAAACAACCGTTTTCTATCAAAGGAGATAGCTGTGATGACCCTTCAAGAAGAACATTATAGTGATTGGCTTGTTAAATCACCATACAACTTTGGTGATCTGCCAAAGAGAGTACGTATGAGCAAAAATAAGCTAACGTGTTTTTATCATGAACTGGAATGGCTTGACGGTGATACACCGTTGAGAATAGTCTACGCCAATTTACGCTTACTGTGCCGTTACGCCTTACGTATTTACATAAGAGGCTTGCAGAAAGGCGCGATTTACGCGACGTCCTGGGACGTGAAATCATCAATCGGAAGATCATGAGGGCCCAACGTTGAAAAATATGCCCGTCAACAACGTTTACTGTATTCATCATAGTATTTCGAAACAAGACTATGTAAAGTGGCAAAATAAGCTAAATAACGTAGCAAAAATACGTTTGTGGCTCATGTTTAAGGAGCTCGACGCAGTTTGCCCCATTTATTCACAACTTATCAAAAAACCAACACCGATTGAAAATCAACAAAGCCAACCGAACAGCAAAGCATCGAATGAAGAAAATACTCTCGATAAACCAGAAAGCGTACAGTATATATTCAACGATATTACACTATCGTGCAACAGTGGCAAGTTACCATTGCACGGAGGATCTCTGCCTGCTAACGATGAAATAACTGTGCTTTTTCGTGGTAGAGACAAACTAGTAGTCTCACCAACTGCTAAACAATAAGCGCCACCACCACGTGACACACACAAACACTAACCAGAGTAACCAGCACGCAACCATCATTATCATTAACAGCGGCAACGTCAATCGTACTCTAGGCGTCAACAGCAGCTGTCGAAGCAGTATGAATAGTCTGCAGATATTAGACGCTTTACAACGAGTCTTTATTCAGACGAAAGAAGTATTCCCTGCCGATCGCATCCCAAGTCGCTGGTTCAGACCCACAGCATTGGTTCTAAATACAGACAAGCACAATCTACCTGGGAGATACTGGGTTGCTACTTACGTTGATAAAATGGGCATGGAATCTTTTCCGATAGTTATGGATTGCCTCCACTCATTAACCAACACCTTAACCGTCTACGCCGAAACTGTCGAAGCTACGAATGGAGCACGCAGCCCCTTCAATCGCTCAAGTCTAAAGTATGCGGCGAATACTATTTTATGATTCTTGATTTTATGGCTCGTGGTTGTTCTCTTGATAATTTTCATAAAAATTAAACGACAAGCAGACTGAAAAATCATCGCATACTACAATACCAAAAACGAGTAAAATATTCCAATCGCAAAAAGAAACGTGTAGAAAATGTAAAACATAATAATATATAGGGCTGCGGTTTTAATAAAAACACATGTACACAAACTGATACAGAATAATTTGGACACTACTTGTGAATTATTATGAATATATTCCAAACTTTCTATTGTATTTTCTGTCTTATTATTATTCGAACGTACCCCCACCATCTCACACATTTTCATATTTCACTACGATATCTAATAAAGAGTCAGCAGATAAATATATACAGGTTGCGCCATATTTTATGTCGGTATGTAAACATTAAATAACTTTGACATTTATCAACCGATTGACTTGAGTAGACATGTTTTTAAAACGTCAATTCAGTACAATTTTAACCATGAATCGCTTCACACCGAAACAACGCACCGAAATAGTGACGCTGTACATTGAACATAGTCGTTCAATTTTGTTAACTCAACGTGCATATCGTCGAGGCTTATTTCACACGCCCTGGCGCCATTAACAAGCAAAATTGCCGCACTTGGGGAACGGAGAATCCACACGAGATCCATGAAACATCATTGCATGACCAAAAAGTGACTGTTTGGGCCCGCGTTTGCGCCAAAACTATCATTGGGCCATTTTCTACAGAGAAGGCGAAACAGTCGATGGGCATCGATATCGGTGGATGTTGGCTCCATATGTCTGCCCATAAATTTGTGAAAAAGGTCTGGATGGTTACTGGTTTCAACAAGACGGTGTACCATGCTACACTGCAAATCAAACAATGCAGTTTCTACACCGAAAATTTCCTGGACGTGTGATGTCAAAAAATGGCGACATTGACTGGCCACCCAGATCTCCAGATAGACCCCTCCGAACTTCATTTTCTGGGGTTATTTGAAAAGCAAAGTTTACGTCAACAAGCCTCAGACCATTGACGACCTCAAGGCAAACATTCGTAACGAAATTATCGCTATACCGCCGGAGATGCTCGAAAAAGTGATGGAAAACGCAGCAAAAAGGGCACATTTTGCTTCGTCCAATAAAAGCTACCACTTGATTGATGTTGTATTAAAAAACTAGTCCAAATAAATTGTAAAGGACCAAATTAAATAAAAATACCTCATATATTAAGACGACATACTCGTCTTATATTAAATATACTGCCGAAATGACGAGATTAAACTAGATCCACACACACCAACATAGAGATTCATACCACACAGCACGCACACCTATAAACCAACTACCGTTACTCAAGATATAGTTATACTGACAAGCAGTAATGCTATAGTTTCAAGTAACGTATGAAGAAGCATCTATAAGGAACACGCTAAATTATTATAACCAAGAAGAGAATATTAACGGGACAAATGGGCTACAGGAGATCGGCTACAGGACGGCTAGAAGATATAGTAATACCCTGCTATACCGGCAGAACAGGAAGAAGAGCGGGGATGTCGGTATAAAAGGGCACGACAAACCACAGTCGGAGAGCATTCTGTTCACAGGCTTTCGCCAACATCCGGAATCTACCAAAGGAGGACCATCTAATCAACCAAAGGAATACCAGCTAATCAACCAAAGGAGGACCAGCCATCCAGCTAAAAGAAGGACCACCTAGTCAATCCAAGGAGAAGCATCTTCAACTACACCACTCCAAGGATCAGGTCTGAAACTTCTCGCCCAAGGAAGAACGAACATCTCCAAGGCCAACTACAGAGCCATCAGTCATCCAAGTAGTCCAGCATCCCAGCCTACAAGATCTTCCATCGAAATTGAAACAAGCGGTATGGATCAAAAATATATTAAAATCCATAGGGACTAAAAAACACCATACAAACTAGCTAGAGCCGCTCCTGTCGCATTTCCGATGCACCGATGCACCGTGGCTGCACCGCGCTGACGCCTCCACCGGAACAGCGGCGGGACCAGCGAGTAGATCGCTCAGCCAGAGGAGCTTGAGTGAGAGCTCCGTCCCCACTACAGTCCACGCGCTATAGGTATAGAATAGGCTGCCTCCGAACACCGAAGAATAATAACAGAGGCGATATAGATATAGTAACGATGGCAAGCCCAGCAAGCGCGTTCTATTTGTAGAAACTATACCACCAAATAACTATAGAAATACTTCATTAATTCAAGATAAAATCTCCTACTTCATGCGGACGCGATTATAGAGGCATGCGTAAGCCCGGGTTAAATTCTTTTTGTAAAATACATAATCACCGAAATTAAGGAAAAAGGAGTATATTTAATTCTTACACAAATTATTTCACTTTTGCTTGTATTATTTATTTAATGTGTCTAATAAACCATACTTTTACCTAATATTGAAGCCTATATTAATTTCCTCCCTGCTCGAGTCCGAACTAAAACCCTTTAAGGGTGATGTGAACGTAGAATACCGTCACATTTGGCGCCCGAACAGGGACTCGAGCATAGGAAAGAAACCTTTGTTGCAGATTAATTAATTAATCCTTTTATACGCGGTCATATGTTTCTTAAGAGTGATAAATCTAAGCGACAAATGATTTGACCAAATTTTTTGATGGAAAATTTCTGGCAGTTCGCAACCCGGTTAGAGTCAGCGCCACCTTAGATCCCTGTGTTATCGATCTCAGAAAGATCTCTAACAATCGAATCATTAATTATTTTTGTCAACTCTGATTGCCTCACTCATTCATTAAGAATTAATGAGGCAACCAGACCTGACGATTTTTAACTTCTAAAGAAATCGTGAAAAAATATTGCCACAGCCCGGGTTCGAACCGGGAACTCCAGAATTCTAGCCTGGTACGTTACCAATTACGCCACCGCGGCTCTAGCAACATCAATTCACGATCTCTATTTTTAATGTCAAATAATACACCTTTGTTGCAGATTAATTAATTAATCTTTTTATACGCGGTCATATGTTTCTTAAGAGTGATAAATCTAAGCGACAAATGATTTGACCAAATTTTTTGATGGAAAATTTCTGGCAGTTCGCAACCCGATTTCTTTAGAAGTTAAAAATCGTCAGGTCTGGTTGCCTCATTAATTCTTAATGAATGAGTGAGGCAATCAGAGTTGACAAAAATAATTAATGATTCGATTGTTAGAGATCTTTCTGAGATCGATAACACAGGGATCTAAGGTGGCGCTGACTCTAACCGGGTTGCGAACTGCTAGAAATTTTCCATCAAAAAATTTGGTCAAATCATTTGTCGCTTAGATTTATCACTCATAGGAAAGAAAGGCTGATATTGGGCTATGAGTATGAGTTTTGAATCGATATTCGCTCAGAGACTGGTGCAACGAGCCGCACTCGACGCTAGTGTCGAACTTAATACATCGCTACTAGGACGCTCTTTAGAGTGGGAATCCACAACAGCGGACGGTATACTAAGGCAACAACGACGGATTCAAGATCGGGAAGAAATTGCTAGGCTACCGGAAATTCCAAACGTCACAATGGAAGCCAATGCATCAGCTGAGCTCCAAGATGGGCGATCGACACCAACGCTAGGAGAAACTCTTCCAGTAGTCCCAAATCCAGTCGACATGACTCAAATCTTGGCGCTCCTGCAGACAATAAAAGAAGGCCAGGGTGAGAAATTCGAACAACTGCGAACCAAACTAGACGATGCCAACGATGCCTGTATCTCGAGGACGGCTACCTTGCGTGAAAATTTAAAAGAGCATGTAAAAACCAACATACTCGAGAGTGACAAATGGACGGATACCAAAATTGAAACAGTCCGTCGAGGAATAATTGAAGAACAAGAGGTTGTTAACAATTATCACAGAAACATCATTGTCAACGAGCAAAGGATTGTAGCAAGACTAGACAAGGAGATGAAAGAGGCCATCGAACGAGTAAAGAAGAACCAAACCACGACAGAAAAACATGCAAATAGAATCAAGAAACTGGAACAACGCGTGTCCACAGGCATGAATAATTCCGCTCATGGTTTGTCGACGTTCCAAATAGGCAACCTCACTCGTCTCCAGGTATCTACTCAACGGACTCCTAAATTTGCTGCAGATGGAAAACAACGTCCCACAAAATTTCTCAAAGAACTCCAAGAGTACTGCGAGGCAGGAGGAATCGAAGGATCTGACGTACGCATCGTCATACAAGACGCACTGGAGGGCCAAGCTAAGAACTGGTGGCATCTCGTGGAAGGTAGCGTGCAAAATTTCTCGGAATTTGCAACAGCATTTTCTGCACGCTACTGGACCCGAGAGATGCAAGACAAGGTCCGTAGCAACCTTGAGTTTGGTACCTACGACACAGAAGGACAAAATCGCACCAGGGCGGAATACGCCACCCTCATCTTTGGTAATGCGAGAGA
Source organism: Cylloceria caligata (assembly GCA_963942595.1). Lineage (NCBI taxonomy): Eukaryota > Metazoa > Arthropoda > Insecta > Hymenoptera > Ichneumonidae > Cylloceria > Cylloceria caligata. The sequence goes on from OZ012705.1 coordinate 39,326,295, forward strand.
CCTTGAAGAAAAAATGTCGGACGAAGCAATTATTCGCCGCCTAGCCCGATATTTTGACGAAGAGGTGCGATGTGCCGTCAGGATCCGGCAGATAAGCAACGTCCAGGAATTCCTCGAACTCCTCGAGAGCATTGACATGGTGGGTCCTCTCAATAACAAGAGAGGGCAACAGAGGAGAGAGGTTCAAGGACGCGGGGGACCAAGGGATCAGGGATGGCGGGGACCACCGAGGAACGAGTGGCAACCACCGCGAGTCCCTGACAACCGACCACGTTGGCAGACCCCTCCTCAGAATGGCAATGGAGGACACACAACATGGCAGCAGGCGGCGCAGAGACCACCGCAGCCATACAACACGCCTCCACCTACGCCACAAGGAGCGTACCACCAGGGAGCGACAACATGGCATCAAGCACCGCCACCAGCACCGGCTAGAGAGGAACAGTATAGACAGACGAATGCAATCCAGGGACATCCCCCTGGACCATTCCTCGAAAATACCATTACACCAGGAATGCGAGCACAACTAAACGTTTCCCAAAATACAAATCCGGGAAACGCTTAGACGTTGCGCCCGTACAAAAATTCAAAAAAGAAAGAGAAAAACAAGGTGCAACGATAAATAAAAATGAAATACAAGGACGAAAGGAGAGAGTAACTGTAGAAAAAAGAAAGCAGAAAAGAAAAGAACGGAGAGCGTTAAAAAATGAAGAAGGAGAAAAATCGAAGACAGACGAAGGGAAAATCGCCAGTGAGCCATCCAGTAGTAAAGTCATCCAAAAGGATATCGTGATGCTGAAATCATCGGAACGGGCACAAGGGATCGCAACCCCAAGTACTTCTAATGATCAGCAGGAGACATCCAAAGGAGAGGCGACACGAAGAGCGGCAATGACTAAGACGTGAGGAAGTACCAAGTGTTCACAGTCATCGAAGATCTACGGGAATTTCTAAGAGAATAACCGAAAAAAGAAGGGAAATGGTATAATGATATACACCCCCGGTGCCCAGAAATTCCAGTAGGAATCGAGGGACTATCTGTGAATAGTCTGATTGACAGCGGCAGTGAGGTGAGCTGTATTTCTGAAGAATTTTTAAACAATATTATGAGAAATTCGAGAAATGCCCCACACTGCCAGTCACTTCGACAAAGGTGGTAGGAGCTTTTGGAGGGGAAGCAGAGAAAGTAAAGAAACAAATAATGGTAGAGGCTAGAACATACGGATCAGAAGGAGTACTACAGTTACTGGTTGTCCCAAAATTACTACGACCTATCTTAATTGGGATCGACGGAATGATAAAACTACAAATTTCCGTCGATGCTCACAGCAAATGTGTGGCAGTTAAGGACAAGGTCGTAGCACACCTAGAAGACGGATTATGGAAATTGGTGAACCATGGCACAAAACAAAAGGAAGGAAGCAGAGAAACGTGTGCAATACGAGAAGCGTCTCTACCAACACCCCTCGAATTCCATTTATCGGAGGTAGAATTCGAGGAAAAGATGAAGGAATGCCACGAGCTCGAAACTAAAATTAAAACAACCTTCAAAAACATCGTTGAAAGAAATCAGGAAGTGTTCGACCGAAGACCTGGAAGGATGTCTAAGTATGTACACCACCTGATACTCAAGGATCCAAAGCCATACTTCCATCGATCATACCCAGTGGCGCTGGCACAACGAGAGCGAGTCCAACAAGAAATCAATAAAATGCTAGACTACGGTGTGATACAAAAATCAAATAGTATTTAGATAAATCCGTTAATGCCAGTAACAAAAGCCGATGAGAGTGTGCGACTGTGTTTAGATGCCAGAGAACTAAACAACTATCTGGTAAATGACCACAATAACGCACCACCCATCGAGGAAATTTTTCAGAGATGTGGAGGAAAATCCGTCATTTCAACATTGGATCTCACAAGCAGTTTCTGGCAAATTTCACTACACCCAGACTCAAGAAAATATACTGCTCTTCAGCACAATGGAAAGTTTTACGAGTTCACGGTCACGCCGTTTGGATTAAAAACCAGTACGGCAAGCCTAATTCGAGCACTTGACGTAGTGTTAAGCGAATTAGATTTCGTCATTAATTTTGTCGACGATTTACTAGTATTATCTAGAGACCAGGAAGAGCATCTCACGCACCTCGAGATCCTTTTTCAACGTTTTAAGGAGCACGGAATGACACTAAAATTCACAAAGTCACACTTTTTCCGTAAAGAAGTATCTTTTCTAGGCCACATTCTCACCACGGAAGGACTCAAACCAGATCCAGAGAAGATACGGGCTATTAAAGAATATCCTGCTCCGAAAAATTTAAAACAATTAAGAGGATTTCTCGGTTTGATAAATTTCTACACGAAATTCACAAACCGACATGCACACGAGACTGCTCCACTTTTGGAATTGCTGAGAAAGGGTGTGAGATGGAAGTGGGAATCAACACAGCAAAAAGGTTTCGATCGAGTTAAAGACCTGTTCTGCGAAGAAGTCATCCTGCGATTCCCAGACACCAGGAAACCATATATCTTCACAACCGATGCCAGCGGATATGCACTTGGAGCCGTCCTATCACAAAAGAACAAGGAAGGAGAGAGCGAAGTTATATCCTTCGCCAGTCGGACTCTTAAGGGGGCAGAACATGGGTACATGACCACCGAAAAAGAGTTACTAGCAATAGTATGGGCCTTAGAAAAATTCAGGACATATCTACGAGGTGCTGAGATTCAAATAAAAACAGACCACAAAGCATTAATCTTCCTCAAAACGTGTCGATTCACGGCCGAACGATTAATGCGGTGGGTTCTATCAATTCAGGATTATAATCTGAATATAGAACACCTCGAAGGACATAAAAATACTGTTGCTGACGCTCTAAGCCGAGTGAAAGGATACGAAAAGAATAATCGAGGATTAATAGTAATCGGAGCAACCTTGGCACGCAAAGCTTCAAAAGAATTAATAAGGGAAATAAAACAAATTGCGAAGCTTCAGAGAGAACAAACAGATCTTGGGGACATCATGGAATTTTTGGAGAAAGAAGAAAACACTGAAGAAGAAAAAAAATTCCGGCTACAAGAAGGAATCCTCCAGAAAAAGACCAAAAATAAAATCTGGAAGGTCATGCTGCCAAAATGTTTAGTGCGAAAACTAATCATAGAATGTCACGAACTCTATGGGCACATTGGAGCAAGAAAATGTTTTCGAATCCTCGACGAAGACTTCTCGTATCCCCACCTAGGAAAATGCATCCGATCGCTCCTGGCATGCTGTGATATCTGCCAACGCAGCAAGGTGACAACACAGACCAATTTCGCTGAAATGCAGACAATTATTCCTGAGAAGCCGGGGGACCTGATCTCCATCGACTTCTATGGACCAATCCCCACCTCAATAGGAGGAGTAAAACATATTCTCGTCACCATCGATGCATTCAGCAAATACGTGGTATTGTTTCCCATGCGAAAGGCAAACACGACAACAGTAATCAAAAGGATCTTTAACGACTACATCCCACAGCTCGGAAAGCCAGCACGGATCCAGTTCGACCATGGAACACAGTTTACCGCGAAAAACTGGTTAAAAAAGCTGGAAGAAGAGAAAATAAAGGCCGTATTTTCCTCCATACGTCATCCTCAAGGGAATATCGTGGAAAGAGTTAATCGTGAACTCGGACAATTTTTCCGGACGTTTTTAAAAGAAAATCACGCTGGGTGGTATAAATGGGTTCAAGTGGTACAAGATTGTATTAACGAATCCCACCACGATACCACCGAATTTACACCCACTGAATTACAACGGGGTAAAAAACCAGTAAGACTGTGGAATAAATGGTTAGGTATACCAGCAAGTGCGGAAGACGACCCCTTGACCTACGAGGCTAAACTCGAAATCGCACGAGAAAGAATAATAAAAAAGGGGGCGAAACGGGCCAAACGATTTAATGCCACACACCGACTGACAAACTTCGAAGAAGGAAGTTTAGTATTAGTAAAGGCTTTAAATGTATCGGATCCCGCGAATCAAATCACCTCGAAATTCTTGCCTCTACGAGAAGGTCCGTACCTCATAGATAAATGCGTAGGCCTAGCGACCTACTCACTAGTAGACACACTCACAAGAAAAGTCCGCGGAAAATTCCACGCCAGTCTCATGACGAAATACCGTACCGAGATAGACACAGAGGAAAAAGAAAACAAAGAGACAAAGTAGAAACAAAAAAATAATAAGAATAATAATTAAATTTAGAATAGTAAAAAGAATAGAGAACAATCAATCATAGGATAAAATAAGATATAAGAAAATTAGAAATAAGAAGTAGAATAAAAGAAAACTAGAGATAACCGATGAGTAAATTAAAATTAGATATAAGAAAATTAGAATAAGAAATTTCGATTGTGGCAGGAAGGATAAATATAAATTAAAATTCTCAAATCACACACTCTAAAGATAAATTAAACATTCAGTATCACGGGTCGATCAGCAACTCACCGAGCACCAAGGATAAACAATCGACCGAAGGATCTAACAGAGATCGTCCCTACGCACTCACCGTAGATAAACAAATCCCAGCTAAGAGAACTACGAATGGTAATAACCACAGACAGATAAATAGTACCGACCAAACGCTGATAAGAAGAAAAATTGAAATATCCAATTAAATCCAACGAAAATGCAAATAAAATCTAACAAAATATGAAAATAATTATAAAAAAAAAAAATTAAGAGCTGGAAAGGCAAAATATCACAAATGTCGGAAATCACACATAAAATCAAACGCTGGGATTTAAAATATCCGATAGACGGTGACGGTCTCATAATAATTACAGACGATAACGTTCGAGGGTAGGAACCGGGTAACAGTGAGGGGATGGAGAATCACTTCAAACAGCAAAATTTCAATTGAGGCGATCAGTATAAATCAAACCATCAACAAAGCCAAAACAAACATGTATCGCAATTATCCAGTTACGAATTTATTCGGGGAGTACCGAAACGTCGAAATTCTGAGCGTTGCGACCCCTCAGAGGATGTATATCTACGAAGAAGATATCGAAGGGACAAGAAACAATTTCATCCAATATATCGAAGATCTCCCCTTGGACACACCGGGACTCCGGCAACTCAGCCAAGGCGAAGACTACATTGTAAGAGCCATCCTATATAGATTTGATGATAAATTCTATCGAGGGCTGATGACAACAGAGGAGGGCCAGGACGGAAATATTTTAATATGGTTGGGTGACCTCGCCATAGACCAGGCAGCCCAAATCCAAGATTGTTATACGCCACCGGAGGAAGCAGTACATATAGCTTTTCAAGCCATCCCAGTCGGAATAAGCCAAATCCAACCCCCGGGGCAGCAATGGACGGAGGAGGAACTGTCCCAAACGAGAATCATCCTCCAAGAAAATACATGGAATGCCATCCTCCACGATACCGAGACGTATGCGGAAGCGAAATGGATGGAGTGCTGGAGGTCGACAGAAGGTGGAGAAATACAGCTGCTTAGCGAGGAGCTAATCCGACGAGGCATCGCCATCCGAGGACCAAACCCGCCGTATTTTGACTGGGGCACCGATGGAGGGATGATCCTCGACCCAAATTTCTTCGAGGAAGAGGAATGGGAGGATTCAGGGTACGAAACAGACTCGGAAGACCACGAAGAAGACATGGAGATAGATGAATAAAAATAAATAAATAACCGCAAAATAGATAAAGCTTATAGATAAAAAGAAAATAAACAGAAAAATATTTTTGTCACATAAATTATGTTTCCAAAATTATTTAGAGAAACCTGCCACAATAATAATAATAAGCGATAAAATCATAGAATAAGATAGAAATTCAAAGTAGAGAAAATAAGTATAATAAGAACAGCGAAAACAATACACAAGCGAAATAAAACAGAAAATAAATTTATTAACAGGAGCACGAGAAATACACTAGCGATAGATAAGTTAATAAGAATAAGAACCTAAATAGAAACAAGAAACAAGAAGAGATTAGACGAGAATATGAAGACATAGTAAAGACAGATAAATTCAAAGCAGAGAGAAATAATAAATAACAGATCCTCGATTCAAGGAATTCACCTCGGATCGGGGGACAATAAGACGACATACCCGTCTTATATTAAATATACTGCCGAAATGACGAGCTTAAACTAGATCCACACACACCAACATAGAGATTCATACCACACAGCACGCACACCTATAAACCAACTACCGTTACTCAAGATATAGTTATACTGACAAGCAGTAATGCTATAGTTTCAAGTAACGTATGAAGAAGCATCTATACGGAACACGCTAAATTATTATAACCAAGAAGAGAATATTAACGCGACAAATGGGCTACAGGAGATGGGCTACAGGACGGCTAGAAGATATAGTAATACCCTGCTATACCGGCAGAACAGGAAGAAGAGCGGGGATGTCGGTATAAAAGGGCACGACAAACCACAGTCGGAGAGCATTCTGTTCACAGACTTTCGCCAACATCCGGAATCTACCAAAGGAGGACCACCTAATCAACCAAAGGAAAACCAGCTAATCAACCAAAGGAGGACCAGCCATCCAGGTAAAAGAAGGACCACCTAGTCAATCCAAGGAGAAGCATCTTCAACTACACCACTCCAAGGATCAGGCCTGAAACTTCTCGCCCAAGGAAGAACGAACATATCCAAGGCCAACTACAGAGCCATCAGTCATCCAAGTAGTCCAGCATCCCAGCCTACAAGATCTTCCATCGAAATTGAAACAAGCGGTATGGATCAAAAATATATTAAAATCCATAGGGACTAAAAAACAGCATACAAACTAACTAGAGCCGCTCCCGTCGCATTTCCGATGCGCCGATGCACCGTGGCTGCACCGCGCTGACGCCTCCACCGGAACAGCGGCGGGACCAGCGAGTAGATCGCTCAGCCAGAGGAGCTTGAGTGAGAGCTCCGTCCCCACTACAGTCTACGCGCTATAGGTATAAAATAGGCTGCCTCCGAACACCGAAGAATAATAACAGAGGCGATATAGATATAGTAACGATGGCAAGCCCAGCAAGCGCGTTCTATGTGTAGAAACTATACCACCAAATAACTATAGAAATACTTCATTAATTCAAGATAAAATCTCCTACTTCATGCGGACGCGATTATAGAGGCATGCGTAAGCCCGGGTTAAATTCTTTTTGTAAAATACATAATCACCGAAATTAAGGAAAAAGGAGTATATTTAATTCTTACACAAATTATTTTACTTTTGCTTGTATTATTTATTTAATGTGTCTAATAAACCATACTTTTACCTAATATTGAAGCCTATATTAATTTCCTCCCTGCTCGAGTCCGAACTAAAACCCTTTAAGGGTGATGTGAACGTAAAATACCGTTACAATATGGAAATCGGTTGTTTTTTTTTTAAAGTTTTTCAATGTTTACATACCGACATAAAAGATAGCGCACCCTGTATATACGTATATAAATGTACCAGCTGAGAAAACGTTAGTTGACAAGAAATCGTCGTGGTGAAATCATCTTTCGCTCTCTTTGTAACTATAATGTATACTATTGATAGTATAATCGTGATTAACTGGGCAGAGATCCCTAGAAACTCACCAAAGAGGCGCTTGAGTTCTTCCCGAAACTACTACTGTTGAAAGATTGGGGCAGAAAAATATGTATTCTGTATGGCAAACTACATGAGCACCGGAAAGTTTACCGTGAGGTCTGCTCTTGCATGCCGTGCTACACCATATACATTACAACACATCGGACACGAAAACACATATTGACGGTCCACCACTAGCTCGTAGGAAATGCGGAGGATATCATTGAAAATCAGTATTCAACGAGAATATTGCAAGCAAGTTTCTTATATGAGAATGTTAAAATGAAACAGTTTTTAAGAAGCTTAAAAAATTACGAGCGTTTTTACTTACCATCATTATTATGAATAGTTAGGAAGTTTTCAAAAAAAATAAATAAGCCAATCATATGTAGAGGAGGTTTAGTTATCGATGATAGGGCATGTTTTACTGGTGGAAGGGCACAATAATATTTACCGTAAGGCCCAATCTTGTTATCGACTGTAGACTCACTCTGCACTACATACGTTCGGTAACATACCTACGGTTAACACTCGATATACTTCGACGATGGCCGGTACATAATATACTTATCCGACTGCAAACATTGGATCTATTTTACCGACTGTCAGTCACAAACAGATTGTCGATAAATGGTAGTAAATACCGCATCGGCAATAAAGTACGATCCAGAATCTGACAGATGGCGGAATGGTGAGCGCAACAATCAGATCACTGGGATAGGCGCTCGGCGGGCAGCAGTTGCTCGGGGACTAATCAGGAATATATGTACGCTGTCGGGGTATGTGGATGACCAATCAAAAACGGTGGTGGTGTCTTGAGGAGTCTCCTACGTGGGCGACTACGAGAATTGGGACCTCCACTTTCTCGAACTCTGCTTTGCGTTCAATACCTCCGTCCGAGAGTCCACCCACATGACACCCGCTTTCCTAAATTTTCGCCGAAATCCCTGCCCCACTGAGAGTGTCAGGAATAGAGATCCCACATCAACTCCCTTAAACAAGAGTGACCCTGCAGTCTGAAACGACTGGATGCACCGCCTCATCTTCCTCAACGACTGGGTACACCGGAACCTTTCCTAGGCCACAATCGAGATATTCAGGTAGGTGATTAGTGCTGCGAAGAAATAGAGTCCTCTCGTCAGCCGTACAGAACTTCACAGCGAAGCTAGCCCCAAAGTATCGCGGACCATACGAAATAAACAAAAAATTATCCCCGGTAGTATACGAGATATATCTGCTGATGAAAAATAAGTGGCCTGAAGTCTACATTAAACACCTGGAGCCCTACGGCAACTGTTCGGAGAAGACGATAATGAATGTGTATACTCCTACGCCCAGACCTCGACCGGTGACCCTTACAGACACCCATAACCCCAGACGGACAACCTTACTCTTTACAAACGATGCCAGGATACCACCTGAGGGCCAACCAGAAACGCCACGGAAGATCGCTACGGGGATAATGACACGCCTTCGCGACCCCTCGCCGACTTCAACCCGCATCCGTGGCTTACCTAGAGACAGGAACGAAAAAAAAGAGAGGGGGCGACCAAAAGGAAGCAGAGGAGAAAGTAAACCTCTTGGGCCCCGTAAAACCTACGAGCTCCTCTTGAACACTCTGTCCCATTTGAACCTCCCCACCGATGCCTATGCCCCGGAAGAGAATCCCAACCCCTCGCCCCATCCAGACTGCCCTGCAGCCCTTCATATCTCCGAAGACCCCACCCCCCACTCACAAAGATCCCCAATGATGATAAACCCTCACCACCTAACCTGGATTCAACCACCCCCCTCATGTCCATCCGCGTACCCCAACCGCCATTCTCCACGGTCGCAACCACCGGGTGGCCCACTGTACCAGGCGCATCAGCCGATGAGGGAAACCATCAGACCGACGCCAACCTGGCACGCCCTTCCACCGACGACCTCCTGCGAGATCAGCTCTTTTTTATTATTCTTTCTATAAACCACGGCACCGAATTTGTGATTCCTTTGATTATACATTGATCAATAGAGTAAAAGAAATACAGAACCCTGATTGAAGGGAAATAGCGCATCTGAGACAACAAACCTCTTAAATAATTTTGAGACTCCTTTTTTTCCTCATGCCTTCCCAACAAGTACCACTTGTTGGGCGACCCCCATCCCTCATGAATGAGTGGCTTGAGTCTTCCTTTCAGGTGAAACTCTCGTCTGAGTGGGGGGGATTTGTGACGAAATATGTCACTTAAACATCTGTTCCTCGTTCGGTGGCTTGAATACCACGACTCACCGGTAAAATACCGTAAGGTAATAGTTAGTTTATTGTATTATTTTTATGTCAAGTTTCATTTTTGTTATTATCGAATACTTCTATTATTTCTATTCTTTCAATTCTAAGTTCTATTTTTGTTACGATACTCTCACTTATAAATTAGTTAGTAAGTAAGTCTATTATCAGTCCCATCAACACCATCCCCGCCTAATCCTCGAGCACCCATACTCATACATCGTTCGAAGCCGCCACGACCCAGGAAGGCAGCACTTTTTCAACCCACCGTACAATAGATGAAAACTTTCGGCCGCCGGCCATATCATCGACCTGTCACTTTGACTGGGCGCGGCTATTTTTCTTTGAGTAGCACACCGTTAGCAGAATTTTGAGCTGGATCGAAGGTACCCCACTAAATCCCGCCTTCCGCCGTCTCCAAATGCCCGCTCCATCCCGTGCTCTTCCTGCCACCCATCGTATCGACAGCAGCACCGTATCCCGGCCGCATACACCACTTACGACCGCCCCACACTGACGCCGCTCCCCGGCCACCTTACAGCAGAATTGGCCACGCACTCCACTTTCTACGCCACACCAACGCTGCACGACGGCTACACACGCCACTCTCTACACTACAGCGACGTTCAGTTAGCAATACTTCGAGCCAGGCAGCGAGTGAGGCAGGACGCACAGTTAGAAATATTTACGGTATCGCCAATTGAATTATCGAGGAAGTACCATATACATTTCGAAACGAATCACGAGTGGGAATAAGAATTTTGTACTCTGGAGAAATCCAAAAATTTGTGAGTGAATAGGGTGTGTTGGTTTCCCGTCAATCTTACCCGAGCCCCCCCTCTCCTTCGATATAGAATTAATATAGTTTATTGAATAATTTGAACATTGAACCACAGCGAGTCACCGACAGCGACAAGCTACCTCACAGCTATCATCGTCGCAACACATCAGCTGGTTTTCTCAACAGATACTGATTTTGGAGCTTATTGAAGTGAGGGAAAGTACATTTCGCTAGGATATCAGTTAACGCAAAGTATTTCGATAGTTCACTCAGAGGCATATGAAAGTAGTATAGACTGTTAAGAAATACGACTTTTCTAATACGCATGGTAACAATCTTTGTTTCGTTCATTATTAGCGACGGCTACTGAGTTTTTTTTTCATTGATAAGTTAGCGTAGAATGAACTGTGCATCGAAACCTGCATTGTAAGCGATTAAGATTGTACGCACAAATCCTTTGATATCCTGCATAGCTAGCTCTACTATCTGAACTACTGGGCAATATTTAAATCCAATCTCATGTACACTACAGAACTCGCAAGGCTTTTATATGATATAAAGTGGTTGTCGCAACAGTTTGTACAGACCCGTTCAGGTACGCAGAAATTAGGTTCGTGTACGCGTGTACCTGTTAAACCATCTAAAGGGTTACATTGCAGCGTTTCAAAATTATAGATGATGAACAGATATTTTCAAATCTCTGTCCTTTACAAGAGGCCTCACGAAACATGAATAATTGATACATGTCTCCCCGAAGAAAACACGGTTGTACACCACGCATCTAAACGTATCTCCCGAGGTCGGGCGCGTGGGGGTATCGCGAAACAGCGAGAGCATCTTTCACTTTCACGACATCCTTTTTCGGTACCCTGACATTTGCACGATATGTCAGATCAACAGCTGCAATTTTTTGAGCTGATCCATTAATCCGTCCCACCCGCTCCTATTTTGTATATAAGTCTTATATACGATCCTTGTCGTATTTGTACGGTTTCAACCTGGGGGGGGGGGGGGGGGGGGGGCATTAGTAAAGTGTGCCCTGACGCTGTGAGTAGGGGCGGCCAAGCGCAGTGCAGGGAAGCCTTACTCCTCACAGAGTATCCTGATAAGTTCGTTTGCTCAACTGACGGCCAAGCGCAATGCAGGGGAATCAGTTGAGAAAAAGAACACTGGTTCTATCATGGTGTGTCCCAAACTGTTAGTTAGTGTTGTTTATCGGTTCGTTCGGTGAAACGACGGCCAAGCGCAATGCAGGGGAATCGATTGATCGAAAGAACACTTATCCTTTACATGTGGATTTTACGAATGATCTTATAACTAGGTAGGCTGTCGAGCAGCACTTCGTCTTGACGTATGAATTTTGACAAGAGCCTTGAGGCTTGTCCTGTCGCGGTTTATGTAGTTAAGTGGATGGACCCCGGGGGGTGTTCTGTGGTAGGTCACGTGATGTTTGTCGCACTTCAATCACTAGGTGAGAGAGGTGCGGGGTGGCGTGTAGGTATTCCGTTATGTTTTAAATTTCTATATTTAGCCGTGCTTTGTCTTTCCAGAGTTTGAACCGAGGTTCCAGCGAGGTTGAGTTTTATTGGTTACTGTTAAATTCTTACCCGCTGGAGGTTCAAACTTTTTTTGGATGTTTTTTGTAGTTCGATTGACGTTCTTTACTAATTTTGTCACATGTGGGTTTTTTTTATATCTCGTATGTGTTCGCCCGTCTACTTCCTGGTTTGAGATTCGCCGGAATTAATTGATTATTGCTAATTTTGTGTTTTCATGATGTGCTTTTTAGATGTTCTTCCCTGATTTTTATGTTGTTCTCGTTTCCGTGTGTTTTCCCGTCTAGGGCTTGCCCTGGTCTTAATTTGTTAATTGAGTTTTGTGGGAAATTGGCTTAATTTATGTGTTTTGTCCTAATGTTAATGTTTATCTGTTAGTGGGGGGTATGTGGCGATGCTTCATGTGAAGGTGCCCTGTTGTTATGTCTCGAGGGTTCGTGGAACCTCGAGAGTTCCACAAATTCTTTTCTCTTTTCTCCGTACTGTGGCGTTCTTGGTGTTTTCGTCTTTTGAGTAGTCTGGCCTATTGGGGGTAGGACCGAAGGGGTTCTCTTCTGCCTGGTGAGGTGTTTGGCTTTGCGCGTGGTTCCGCCCGCTTGTTTATAGGCGGGGGCTATTACGCTGGGGTCCGGTATACAGCGCGTGGTATTGCTGTTCGTCCTGCCTCTGGTCTTGCTCGCTTCTTGCGGGCTGTGTTTGTTTTGGTGGTGGTCTTAGATTTAGGTGGGGCCTACCGTTGACGCCATGCTGTTTAGGGTAGGTACTCGCGGTTGCTTGTGTGTACCTACTGTTCTATTATGTTTCCCTAGTTTGGTGGGTGCGTGTTTGCCCCGTATTATTATAAATAATCGCTTTTTGGTGATTTCTTTGTTTTAATCGTTGTTTGTAGTCTGTGTTTGTTGGTGTGGGTTGGTTTGTTTGGTTGAATTGAGGTTTTTAGTTCTAGTAGCGGATCGCCGTAATTGCGTTCCGTTACAGTATATGTGTTCCATTTCCGTCCAGCTCTATTCTGTATTCCTGAAAAAGAAGAAAGAGTATAGGGGTCTATATTTTTATTGTGTTTGTATTTATTAATCAAGCTCAGCTGGAATAATCCCGATAAAACGGTTCCACGATGTACAATGATAATGTTTACAGAAATGAAAATCTCTCTCTCTCTCTCTCAGCGTTTGTAAAAGGCGTCTGTAGAGTCATAGAGTATCTTCCCCGCGTGACAGCCGTCGGAAATTCTAACTCAAAAAAACACACGTGATTATTTTTACACCAAGGGATCTAGATATGATATAGGATAAAATGCATATTGTTTCGGCCGTGCCTTGCGACATCTCGGGGGTGACTGGCTTGATTAGCTTTTGTCTTCGCTCAACGGCCACCACAACACCGTCCCTCTTTTATGCTCGTCTCGTGCTCGAGGGTCGCCCGACTTGCCTCCTGCTCCATTGTTCTCTTTGAGCTCCTACAAGCAGCGTGAAAAATTCTGAAAAACCATAGATTTCGTCCAGCGCGAAGTGCTCGACTTCTTAAAGATTGTGAATCGTCGCCCTGTTCGTCGCCAAAGTGCGGCAATTAAATCTAATATTCTTTAACAACTGTGTATCGTTTCCTGAGAACTGTAAAAATTTCCGTATTTGGTTGTCTCCGTCTATGATTGACTCATCTACGATTGCATCACGCCCGTTATTATCATCGTCATCTGCTATGTTATGCTTATTTATGCTCGAGATGCTGCTATTTTAATCAACATTTTAATTATATTATCCATAATATATTTTACAGTTGCTTTAAGATCTTAAAGTTCATTCCAGATTTTTCGAGTACTTACGATTTGCTTCATGCTGCATCTGTTCCGCCTCGTCCACAGCATGAGCTGCTTCTACGACGTTAACTATTACAGAGTGATGACCATCATCACCGTTGAGGCTGAACTCCAATGAAGTCTCTGATTGTGTTGAAATTAACCTCATTATTATTTGTATACAATATACCAGGTCTATAAATATGAAACCGGAATTTTTGTATAGAAAATACACGTTTATTGTATGAAAATGATAAAAAATATTTTATTCGAAGTATTGCCTGTCGCTAGCTATACATTTTTCCCACCTGTCTGACAATTTGTGGATGCCACGCCAAAAAAACTGTTGCTCTTTTGAGGCAAACCAGTCATCGACCCATTTTCGTACATTTTCGTAAGAAGTAAACCACTGCTCAGCAAGTGCGTGTCCTATCGATGCAAATAAGTAGTAATCGGACGGAGCCAAGTCTGGTGAGTAACCCGCATGCAAAAGTATTTCCCAACTAAACGCCTCAATCGCTTCCTTGACCAGTTTTGCTGTGTGTGATGGTGCATTATCATGAAGCAAAATCACTTTGTGTTGCCTTTTTTGATATTCTGGTCTTTTTTAACGCAAAGCTTGATTCAAATCGATCATTTGTTGTCGGTAGCGTTCAGTATTAACGGTTTCGCCAGGTTTTAGCAGCTCATAATAGATCACACCCTTCTGATCCCACCAAACACAGAGCATTGTCCTCCGTCCATAGCGATTTGGCCTTGCAGTCGATGTCGATGGTTCGCCTGGAGTTACCCATGATCTTGTACGCTTAGCATTCTTGAAATATATCCACTTTTCATTGCCAGTCACAATTCGATGGAGAAATGACTTTTTTTTGTACCTGGCGAGCAGCATTTCGCAAGTGGTTTTTCGGTTTTCCTGCTGTCTTTCATTCAGTTCATGTGGAACCCATTTTCCCATCTTCTGGATCTTTCCCATTGCATTAAAACGTATGGAGACGGCTTCTTGTGTCACATTTAATTGATCCGCGAGTTGTTGTTGCATTTGAGCGTCATCCTCATCTAATAATGCTTGCAATTCGCTGTCTTCAAACTTTTTCGGTGGTCTTCCACGTTCTTCGTTTCTCACGTCAAAATCGCCACTTTTGAATTTATTAAACCACTCAAAGCACTGTGATTTACCAAGAGCATGCTCACCGTAAGCTTCGACAAGCATTCGATGCGATTCTGCAGCAGTTTTCTTCAATTGGTAACAGAAAATCAATGCTGTCCGCAAATCGTAGTTTCCAGGCACAAAATTCGACATGTTCAACGCTATTACAAACTATGCTGTTGTATGAAACTTGTATTGTTGTGAGTTAAAAATCCTTGTCAGAGATGTCAACAAGGAAATGGTGCCAATGACGCGGTTTGACGGTAACTACATTGACAGCTAGGGCCATCTATGGGCAAATTCCGGTTTCATATTTATAGACCTGGTACATCGCAGCGGTTTTTTAAATACTTATGGCTTTCGGGATTTGTTGGACGCCATAAGTCCTGATTTTACACAACACGCGTCTCTTCGATGAGAGCTGCTTCTTCGTCGCTTGAGGCTTCCAACATCTGTCCATATAACATATCGGCAGATTTATTTAAATAAATATAACTCAAATAATACCCGTATAAAATTTATGAAGGCAGATAACACTCACATCGAGTTTCATCGCGAATCCCTCTGACAGCTAAAGAATCTTCAAGACCTTATCGTTGTAAGTCGCCAAACACACATGTTAAAACTTGCTGATCTCTGAGAATACCTCCATTGAAAACTAACGCAGTGACACGTAAAGGTGCTCGCCATAAAATATATTTTAAACGCTTCACGAGTCTATCAGTCGACAAATCTATTAAACTCCTACACCATGTACAATTACAGCGATGCCTAATATACACGCTGTGAATTATCGCGAAGTGCCTGGTTTAGCATTATGTCCAGGAGACTGATATTAGACCGTCATACGACTGTCACACCACTGTTGGTCTTCTGTATTTTCAGAGTATATACAATCCTCGCATGCAAACGATATCTCGCGAGCTCTCGAGGTTAGCTTTGATTTACTAAATTGCAGATTTGAAAGCATCCGTGCTCTTAGCAGCAGCGTTACCATCGGTTTTGCATATTAACCGTACATCATACACTCTTTTAAACACATGTCAATTTACTGCTAATTCATATACAAAAAAGTGAAAATGTTTGATAAATTTCAGAGATATCGGCCTCTATGTGCTGTCGAAGTGCAGAGCCAAATCGATTGAACATTTCCTGAGCTATCACTTTAGATGGACGGCCGATGAGACACATTCAGAAGGCAAAAATAGTAGGCCCTCTTCTGAAAGAGTAAGTTTATAACGAGTCGAAACCCAAATTCGCTATACCAAGTGCGGAGCAGGACTATGTTAACGATAGGTCGTGTATAAAATATCGCGTCGTTGAAGGAATCAATATTAAAATAAACGCGACCTCAATAGCACAATAATTTCGTCTACTTACACCTGGTTGCCGGCAAGTACTGCAGCACCGAACGAATACACCTCACACGCCCCAATAATAGGTGCCCACGTACAGCATGAAATCCTGCTAGTAAAAGCGACCTGATTTCATATTATCCATCAACACAGGCGCGTTATAAAGACGAACGGCTAGGCCAGTCACCTACAAAAATCATTATCAGTGAATTGAGGGTAAAATTACACACGTAATCACCAGATTGGCCGTATGATATTCGAGTCGTATATAGGAAAGCTCTGGGGCAATCCGCTTACGTAAGTAGATAGGGCCCAAGATCGCGAGACTTGTGGGCGTGGCCTCCCCTCTCCTTGCTGGCTTGTGGTTAGCCCCCTACCTCCTAACCCCCACCTCTCCCTGCACCTGATTGAACGCCCTACCTTGAGTCCCCGACTGACGCGCCACCTAGGTGACACGTGCGCCGACTGCCGGAGGCTTGTTACCGATGAGCCATCTATTGTAAATATTCGACAGGAGATATGTTACCGGCAGTAGCTGAAACAGAGCGACTCACCGACGGGTGGTAGTGTAGATTAGGTGCAGCTATCGATAAGTAGATTGGGTCCTACATGCGATACCACAGATTGGGTCCTACCATCGAAAAATAAGATTGCAGCTTGACATCGGTAAAAGATTTGCGTCCGGTCCTATCAGCGATAAAGAGATTTCACTATTTAACACGAATTAAAAGTAAAATCTTTCGAAACTTTAATATCAGCTAGAATAATTATGCTAAGTAAAAATACGTGTCATTCTTTTGAAATTTGATAAAAACTGTTTTGTTTATTTAAAAAAATTGTCAGACATATAAGAAACGCTTCTCTCATTTTCGCTGAACTCATGATTTATAATTACAGCCTGTACAGTTCCTGCGAGCTGGTGCTGGACCGTCGATATGCGTTCTCGAACCTGGTTTGTTGTGATGTAAACGGCACGGTAGGTACGTGGAAACCTCAGGGTCATTCTTGAGGCGTTCAGGTAGTTTGTCCCACAGCATAGATATTTTTGCTCCCCAATATTTCAACAGCAGGGGTTTCGGGATGTACTCGAGCTCCTGTTTGGTGAATTTCCAAGGATCCTTGGAGCAGTCGAACACGAGTATACTGTCAATGGGATCCATTATGGTTACGAAAAGAGTAAAAGATGATTTCACCAAGGCGTTTTCTTTTCAACTAACCTTTTCTCACCTGCTACGGTTATATATACACTAGGCCATTCTTCCACTACTCTTTATTGTAATTACAGCGCGCACGCGCCATTATAGGAATGAGGGTATCCACAGGTGTTTTCTCATGGTATACAAATACTGGGTAGCGCATCCTCCAACTGTATTCTCATTTCATCGATACGCTCCTAGAGTTATATATACATAGACATCAGGTGTGTGTCATCGGAGAAAACGCATCATAGGTTACGGTGATTCTCGAATAATAATGAGACAAAATATACAATATGTAGAATTTATTAATAGTATTTTACAAGTAGCATCCAAATCGTTCTGTACAAGTTTGTACACAGTTGTTTCTATTACGTCCGTATCCCTTTATATTATTGTTTTTTACATTTTGCATACGTTTTATTTTACGGTTTGAATATTTTTATCGTTTGTAGTATTGTGCCGCGATGCGATTTTTTTTCAACCTGTTTGTCTAAAATGTTCAATAAAAGCATCCAGAGTATTACCACGATACATAAAATCAAGAAACATAAGACAGTATTCGCCACACACTTTAGACTTGAGTGATTGAAGGGGTTGTGTGTTCCACTCGTAGCTTCGACAGTTTCGACGTAGACGGTTATGATGTCGCTCGATGAGTGGGGGCAATCCATAACTATTGAAAAAGATTCCATGGCCATTTTTATCAACGTAAGCAACCACCCAGTGTCGGCCCGGTAGATTATGATCGTCTGTGTTTAATACCAATGCTGCGGGTCTAGACCAGCGACTCGGGATGCGATCGGCCGGGAATACTCCTCTCGTCTGAGCATATATTCGTTGTAGAGCATTTACTGTTATGTAAACAATTCTACGCTACTGTAGACAGAAAGTGTAAGTGTATACATAAATTAAAATTAGGGGTGCTCGTTCTGACAATACGGGTTGCTTTCGAAAATGTAGAACTAGGAGTGCTCGTATTTACTGTCTTGTGAATAGATGTATATAAAAACTTAAATGATGAATGCTCGCCCCACTTAAATGATGAATGCGCCAGATCCAGGTATTCTTCACTGTAGCCAGGTACGATAAATTGCAGGAGGTCCGTCATGCGTGAGGAATGACACAGGCTTGTCGTGTATCCACTATGATGTTTCGATACTCTTCTGTATTGGAGGTATAGTAAATAAGTCAAGGTCCAACTTTAAACACTTGAACGCGTGTGAGTGTAAGAAGGATATCGTCAGACCGTTCCCAAAATGTCGTTGGACTTTGATCGGTTACAATAGTTACTACGTCCACCTCTCTATCTCTTTGTTATCCTCTTCCGTGAATTCTTCGTATTAACACGGTATGAAAAATTCACAATTCTGCTTGTGTCAAGTTTCTGATTTTTTTCTTGAGTGATGGGAATAGTAGCAATAGTCTATCTTCTAACATGAATGATTACAAGTTAAGAGTAATGTGTCATTTATAGTTTCAAGTCTTTGCTCCACAACTGTGAATGTGAAAGTTTTAATGCCCTACCTACTAGCACGTATATAAATCCTATTTTTCTGTTTCGAGAAAAAGTTAATAAACCTGCCATGTTTATGATACCAATCTGTGATAATGTTATCATTTTCCCTAATTAATAACAAATCCAGGAATGGTAACTTTTATCTTTTTCTTTCTCAATAGTAAATTGTAGTTTGGGATGCTAAGCTAGGAAACTTGTTGAAGTTTATTGAATTTGATCAAATGATCAAATGATAAAGTGATAATTGCGTCATCAACATGTCTTTTGTATTCAATTGGAGTGTAATAAAGTTTCGACAAGCAACATTCTTCTGAATCAGCTATAACTTTGTTATATAAAATTGGAGCCTATAGGAAGGCAGGACATTTTTTTATAAATCTTATTTTCAAAGGTGAAATAAGTAGAAAACATAATTATCTCGGTTTATTTTTTAATTGCGCAATAACAGGGCCCTTTCCAAATAATAACCTTCTTTTTCCAGGCGATTTAAAACCAATTGTAAAAGAATATTTCTTTAAAGCGAGTATACATCTAATAAAACTAAAATGTATGAAGCAGGTAAACTAATGTGCGAAACTAATAATTTCAGAGAGAAACTGTCGTTAACATTAGAAATCGGACTCTTGATACGCTTCGTCAACATCTTATGAATACAAGCAGTTCATTTTGTGTGTGGTACACTTGATAAACAAAGCTATTGGCCTTATTGGGATATTCAGCTTGCGTATTTTTGGTAAAGTTTACATTCTAGCTAAATTCGTAATATCAGATTTTAAATAATGATAGTTTCATTTCTGAATTTTGCTTGTTTTCAGATATCTAGACGTCTAGTAACTATTTTTTATACAATTTGAGTCGGATGCATTGCTATAATCTTGTAAATAGTTTCATCAATTAAGAGTGTATGGGATTTTTGTATGTAATCAATGAAGTTTAGAACCAAATGCTATTGGCTCTGTCACTACTGGTTTTTTTTTATATCAGGGCATAAAGATAAAGAAATATCTTGGTATCAAGTATGAACTTATGAGTTTCTTTTTTGGGTTAGTATAATGTAAGTTATTTCAAATATCAGTAAGTGAGCGTCTCGCATTATTTAACTTGTCGATCAGAATCAAACATGACTGTGATTCAAATTCAAAAATGATTTTATGAATGCCAGCTTTGGTTTCTTTTGCGTATAAGTAAGGATAACAAAATCTAGGTCCGTACGATAGGAAATACCGGATAGATTTATCAACCAGCATTTTGTAAGACTGCCGTTAGAATTGTGAGTTCTGTGTCTCGCATTATTTAACTTGTCGATCTGAATCAAACATGACTGTGATTCAAATTCAAAAATGATTTTATGAATGCCAACTTTGGTTTCTTTTGCGTATAAATAAGAACAACAAAATCTAGGTCCGTACGATAGAAAATACCGGATAGATTTATCAACCAGCATTTTGTAAGACTGCCGTTAGACTTGTGAGTTCTGTCACTGCCTAAAATCCTCTTAAATGGGTAAATGGTATTCTTATTTGTTGTTATGTTAGTGATGAGATCAATTGACATTGAATTTGAATTGAATTGACTTTGGAACTTGTTTAACTTTTATACTGACCATCACCAATGCCGTAAAAGACTCATCTAATTTATAACGAAAGTGGTCACACCATCTACATACCATCTACATACCATCTACTTACGATGAAAAAAGACTACCTCTACTAAAAAACTAATCGATCATGAATTTAGAAAAGCATTAATGATAATTCATTACTCCAACATATGTTCGCAAAGAAGATTTTTAATTTGAAAATTTAAGGCTAACGCGTTGTATGGTATTGAGTGTGAGTAAATTCTATCCGGCTCGAAGGACCAAAAAATGTATGCTAACGAGTGTGAGTCTGAGTTTGAAATTATTTTTAATCTGTCGACAGGTAGCAAGTCGATACATCCACACGTAGCATGTCGAGTGACAGATGCGAATCGTAAGATTAAGGATCCTGGTGACAAGTTTAAATAATTAAATGCACTCAGTAACGAACAATAATAAATTTAATGTTTATTTAAATTATATAACAGTGATTGCATAAAAAATACCTGGTGATTATAACAAATATATACTGTGATTTGTCTGGCCTGCGTGTTGATGTACTGTTGGTGAGTAGGTTCTCAGGCCTCTGAGTTGACTTGTTGATTCCGTGTGGTTGATCCTGGTGATGTGGTCTGATTGTAGAGCTCTAGTAAATCTACACGGCAGACTGGTGAGTGTCCTGACGCCAATGAACGGTGCGAGGCAGAATGGCGTCTCTGCTGCCAACGAGCGAACCACGCCGTTGACGTTTATGTGAGTGCTGCACTAGTCCTGTTGAGTTGCTGTGATTCGCACTGACACTGAATTTACAGACGGGTGATTTGATCAAGAATGTACTACACTATAATACTGAATGCGCACAAAAGTGATTGGAACGAATGAATATCTCTGTGAGTTTACGCGGGAACGTGTACTGCGAGCGACTCGAGCGAGAACAATGGCCACATCCGTCGACCACGAGGCAGAGAATCAAGAAGACGGACGTGCGTCACAGCTTGCTTGTGATTCGCTGTTAGCGATGGAAGGCGAGCCTTGTGAGTGGTCTTGCCGATGGGGCCACGCTAACAGCGTTGGCCGCTTGAGTGAGCTTCGATCGAGGATGTGAGCAGATGGACAATATGCTTGAGTGCGCGGTCGATAAATCGATATAGCATACATGTGAGCTATACCATATGACGCGAGGCGTCAGATGATTATAAGTGTAGCGTGTGCATGAGTTGAGTGTGTGCTTGGTAGGCGTGAAAACTGAACACGCGGATATATTTCGAACTACGTAATGGTTATCAAGAAAAACTTAACCGTTTTCGTTGTACCAACAACTTTGATATGCATTACATCATTTTCGGTAGTAGAGATTACTTGGTATGTCTCTTAACTCACAGAGATATATGGTAATTAAGATTTGTTACAAACTTATGATTACTCGACAATTCAGAACATAGAACATGACATACAATACAACTTATCTCAGAATGATAATAATAGAAATAATTATCACAACTAACGGGTACACTGAACACTTAATGCACTGATATTAAAAATAACAACAGGAATAATGGAGATTGTAATAGTACGAATATAACTAATAAGAGTGACTTCATTTCTTGCAATGACAACATAACAGCAAATAATGACTCCATTGACCCCTTTATAATGGTTTCGAACTTTAACAGAACTTACAACTCTATCAACGGTCAGCAGTATGTGTACACCGTTGCTCCATTCCACTCCTTCCCCCACCACGCGGCTACCCCTACTACCCCACTTTTCCACCGCCGCGCTACCCACTCTGCTTGACCAGTGTCGGTAACGTGGAGATGGTAAAGTGAGGTGGTGTGGGTATCTTGGTGAACAAGGAAGAGTAGAAATAAGAGCAGGATGGAGCAAAGGTGTACACATACTTGGAATAAAATTTTTAACTCACCCTTGTGTTGGCGGCATCTACGACGACTCTCCAGGGTGACGGGCACACACGCATTTTCTCTCTCTCTCTCTCTCTCTCTCTCTCTCTCTCTCTCTCTCTCTCTCTCTCTCTCTCTCTCTCTCTCTCTCTCTCTCTCTCTCTCTCTCACTCACTCACTCACCCTCACATCAAAAACCACAGCTACGCGCCAGGGTAATGGGAATTACCCGCGCCCATGGAGCGTGGGCACCGTCAGGGGTTCGCATGCATATCCCGATCAGCGTATCATTACCGCGCGTTCCATCGATCCGATCTAGATAGCCGTCCTCGTCAATTAAATGATCGAGGCCGAATACTGTACACTTCACGAGCAACGCCGGTAACACGCCAATCGGCGGCTCGGGGTGGAATAGTTACTGCCAATCGACGTATATCGATTCATCGACATCGACAAGCAGCACCTCGCAGCACCCGTCATCATCCACGTCGATGATCTCACGCCGCATAGTCCTTTGATGCCGCACAACGACACATGAGGCTGTTGCACACAAGTCCTCAAATTTAAATACACTCCTCTCGGCAAGTCCATCAATATATAGTTTCTCCGAATCGTCCTCTAGTTTTTGCCACGCAACACACATCAATCCCGTACGAAGGAATATCGCGTTATCCCCCGCTCCGCAAACCACCCGACACACAAAAGCCATGGCTAGAGCGAAGTTGTCGTACCGCGGTCACATATTTTTTATCGATTTAAACTTTCGTCGTGCACTGCTAAAGACAGACTGAATGCTCCGGATGATGCTCGCGGTGATGACAGCGTTTAAAGATAACAAACGCCCCTCTGAATCATATCTAGGTGTGCAGCGCTTTGAATGCAATGTCAGCGGTTTTGCACGTGCGTACCGCTTTGCGCTGTGCTTCTCGTGAAGCGATTTCTCTGAAGTAAAAGACGCAGAATATGATACCGTACCGCGGAAAACCTCGATTATAATTTGTATATAATTATAAAATAAGAGACCCCCTAAGCCGATGTATTTGTTTTTAATTAATCAATATTTTATTTAAATCACTTTACACATATTTACCATCGTATGCAACATCCCTGCAAACACGGTAATCTTCGCTCGGAGAATTCTCCGCCATTAAATTTATTTTTATCACTGTCTGATCGTCGAGAGGCAAAAGCATTGTAATATTCACGCACTGATCTGTCGTTTTTCATTACATTATCGCTAAAGAGATTATTAAATCGCGACATGGTGAAGCCGCACGACATAAGGTGTAGGAATACGATGCGAAATTGTCCACACACATCCGACGTATTACTCTGTAGCTGCTTGAGGCCGTACCGATAGAACTTGCAGTTTCTTCGTAGTCGTGCGAGATGTTGCGGTATAACCGGTAGTAGCCCGTTGCTATCAAAGGACATTCCTTTTCCATGATGGTTAACGTACATGGCGATCCAATGCTCTCCAGGTCCGTCGTGGTTATCCGTGTTATCTACGAGTCCGGCAGGTAACGACCATACACGAGGAATTCTGTCAGCTAAGTGTACGCCAACGGTTGAAAGTGGTAGATACTGCAGACTCTCGTAGATTTGTCTACTGTTCATTCTGAACACATAGTCAATGATTAAACAATGACCTATACGCTTTGAAAGACGTATATATATATGCAAAATTTATTTCACAGCATCGTCGATCGTGTCACGACTACATGATGAAGATTTCTCCTCTTTCTTATTCTCTTCCTCTTCGTCTGCTGACCAAACATCCATGTATGATTCTCCTTTAAATAGGTGCTCGCGAAGCCAATTTTTTATTTGGAAAGCCTGGAGCATTGCACAGTGCGAAGACGCTGTATCGTTTATCATAGCGTGTCTGAAGCATTTACGCAAAGATTTCGGCATAAATGTGTACGAAGGGGCGTCCTCCTCATCCCTCAGGTTGGAAATTTCACGACTCGTGATATCGCAAAGAAGTATAGCCTTCTCGTGACCGCGTGTATAGATGCGTCTTACTTTTCGCGAAATTTCACGCAAGTTAGCGTATGCTTGTTTACAGCTCACATCGCCCTCGTACCATTTCAGACCGTGAAAATATTTCGAGAGAAAATTATTCTGGCTTCTCGAATGCTGTGGTAATTTGGCAAAGTGACACGGCGGTGCGACGATCCAATGAGCAGGGTACGGTCTATCCACTGCTACCACGGCAATTTCTTTCGGAATAAATTCCAAGTCTTTGCCACGCATTTTCTGTATATCCACGACGATATCCATTTTCACGTCTAATCCGTACAGATGCTCGAGTTCAACTGATTAGTTACTCACAGACACGCTTCTACGTCTCTTAACACGAAATATTTTTATGCCGACATCAGCACATTTTTCGCTTATCCGGTAAAATCCACCATTACTTGCCGTGAGGCATCAATTTCAAGGACATTATCATATTCCGCGTAGACTACACAATTTATCGTTGAAGCAAGCGCATCCTCAAATCGTACCTCTATTCTCACACTACTGTGCTTTATTAAAGTCCAGTGTGTATTGCTGTTCGCCGAAAGATCGGGTGTCAAATCAAAAGCAAACAGACAGTATCCATCACGATAATTATCGCGATCGATCGAATTACCGTCGTTCAAGAAATGTATTCCAGTTCCTGAAAACAACGTTTGAAACGCATCCACATATAGATGATTTTTCGTGAAATCAGGTTGTAACGGTTTCGAAGGTACTTGAGCACCATCATAATACAATGAGAGATAATTTATCTTGTAATTTTGGAAATTGAATGGATTCATACTGAAGTCGCCGTTAAACGCCTTGTTATCGACAAAACCGATAATTATACGCTTCGGCAGTTGACCTAACACGATATTATCGATAGTCTCCCCATGAACACCAGAGTGTATTGAAACGGCTTTTACTTCGACGCTCGTAAGAGGATATTTAGCCGTAGATTTTGCCAGAGTTCTAGCATGCGAGAGCAGCACAACAGGAGCTATTTTTGTTCTACGAACGAGATGCGATGCCTCGAGAATCTTTAAGC
Organism: Cylloceria caligata; assembly: GCA_963942595.1. Classification (NCBI taxonomy): domain Eukaryota; kingdom Metazoa; phylum Arthropoda; class Insecta; order Hymenoptera; family Ichneumonidae; genus Cylloceria; species Cylloceria caligata. Next base: position 39,352,062 of record OZ012705.1, read on the forward strand.
CGCATTGACCATTCTTTGTATCCCCCACAAGACAAAATGAATCTCTACACCGCATCAACCGTAGTTGCATCTCGACGCCGTTTAATAGGAACCGCTCCTGATTGAATTTATCGCAATGCAGATGACCGAGCAAGTCTACAGTTTTTTCGACATTTAAAAATTGTTTTCTCTTCACAAGACCCGTATTTTCCGATGTTGTATCATCAATTTTTCCAGGGGTATCGTCGTACCAGAGAACGCTTGTGAAATGCGAATTTTTTGCTGCTGGACCGTAATTTGAAAGTGTTTATATGTACGCTCGATAAGCGTAAGCATTACTTTGAGGTAAAACTAATTTTTGATTCAGGTATATATCTACCTGATTAAACACAGAATGCAAGAGATTGTTGACGGGACCGGCACTTACTTTCGACGATGTACCCGCGGCAATTTTTGTAGTAGTAGGAGATGTTATTTTCACTCTCAGACTAAGCGTAGTATGCGCGAGATCGATATACTCATCACCCTGTCCAGGAATAACAAATTCAATCGGTGAATCATCTGTGAGCGAAGATATTGACTTGTAATACACCCAATTGGAGCCTTCGATAGTAGTTTGCGTCGGTAGGACTGAAAATAATTCAAGTTCCGATTTAAGACGCTCGCACGAGTGCGCATGTAGAAAAGCCATCTTGTTTCAGCTATCCAAAAATATCTGCAACTGTTCGTTGACGAGTCTTCTTCTTCTTATTGTTCTTATTATTCTTCTTCTTCTTTATTACTTTTCTCTTTATTGCACTTGTATTTTTACGGGAGTTAAGTCGTGGTTTACGTTCGTCCGATGAATGAGGAGTTCACGAAATTTTGCGCTTTTTATTACCAGACCCCCGCATGAGATTGTCAATTTTTTCAGAGTCTTTGCGTTTGAGATTACTGCCTGATTCTCTCGCTTTCTCGCGAATAGCATCTTTCACAGCTATATTTCTATCGAGGATATCTCTGGCTACGTTTACACCAGTGCGCAACGCCTCTTTTCCAACTGCTTTAGCGCCCTTCTTTGAAAGTGATAACACTCAACGAAACAGGCGCCCGAGAAAGCTGCCGATACCGTGTGCTCGTTGATTAGGTGTTCCGATATAAACATGGCTAATACCGCCGTACCCGCGACGACCCCATCCGTGCTGCACACTGTCAATATCATCCATAGTGGTGTATTCAATCGTGGGACCTTTTGAAATGTAGTGTCACAGTCAACGTTCCCTGCTCGAATGGTATAGGATCCCCAAATTCGTCTCTTATATCGATCTCGATAGTGTCTAAATTATTGCGCAAGAGAGGTATATATCGTGGCGTTGAAAACGATTTAATTTTTATCGAACCATACTGACAGTCATCAGTATCAATGGGAACAACTCGTAAGAGGGGTGTTTGTAAAGGGTGGTTAAATTTTAAGGGCCGATGTTGATTTTGAATAAAACACAAATTATTTAGGAAATTATTGTCAATTCTTTTTATTATGATAATATGGTATGGTTCAATTATGTATGGAACATAATATCAGCCAAAAGGCTGCCGCGACCTCGGCGGCACACCTCCATCCGATGGTCCAAATTTTCGATGAGGCTTAGGCATAATTGAGGTTCTATGCCGTTAATGTGGCGAATTATCTCATCCTTTAGCTCTTGAATTCTTGCTGGCTTATCGACGTACACCTTTTCTTTCAAATAACCCCAAAGAAAGAAGTCCAACGGTGTCAAATCACATGATCTTGGCGCCCAATTGACATCGCCACCACGTGAGATAACACGGCCATTGAATTTGTCGCGCAAAAGAGCCATTGTTTCGTTAGCTGTGTGGCAAGTAACACCGTCCTGTTGAAACCACATATCGCCCACATCCATATCTTCCAATTCGGGCCATAAAAAGTTCGTTATCATCTCACGATAGCGAACACCATTCACAGTAACTGCCTGACCGGCCTCATTTTGGAAAAAATATGGCCCGATGATGCCGCCAGCCCATAAACCGCACCAAACAGTCACTCTTTGTGGGTGCATTGGTTTTTCGACAATCACTCTTGGATTATGATTCGCCCAAATGCGGCAATTCTGCTTATTGACGAGTCTACTGAGGTGAACATGTGCCTCATCACTGAACATGATTTTCTTCGAAAATTGATCATCCACTGTTGTCATTTCTTGCCACCATTCTGACCATTGACGACGTTTGGAATGGTCAAGAGGCTTTAGTTCTTGAGTCAATTGCACCTTATAAGCGTGTAAATGCAAGTCTTTATGCATAATGTTCATCAACGACGAGCGTGAGAGGTGCAATTGTTGGGCACGACGACGAGTTGAGGTGGACGGCTCTTTAGCCACACTATCGCGAACAGCAGCAATATTTTCTGCAGTACGAGCTGTACGAGCATGCACTGGTGTTTTAATATCTCCTACAGACCCGGTTTGCTCAAATTTTTGCACGATTTTTCCGATTGTACGCACATTTGGACGATTAAATTGACCGAAAAAATCACGAAGTGCACGATATGCATTTTGATTTGAACGCCCATTTTCATAATAAGCCTGAATAACTATAACGCGTTGCTCGATTGTGTATCTTTCCATGGTTCAAATTGAGTTAGTCTGAAATTGAGAAATGTCAAATGAAATGCAGAAAAAAACTTGACGTTTAGGTGTGGTTCACATTCAACATCGGCCCTTAAAATTTAACCACCCTTTACATCGCCTGGAATATAGCTCTCGCAGATATCTATGTATAGAAACATGCTACCTGGTATAGCACCGGTGAGAGATGCAGGCCTGGACCCTGTGTATTCACAATGCGGTTCTATCATTACTGATCTACAGGCCTCTTCCGAGAATCCTAGTAGCCTTGCGATAGCGGGCGATACGCGAAAGTTGTGGTAGCGTAGATCGTCGCATACGCGCACCACTTCGACCTGCCCGCTCGGAAGCGATTTAGAGCGCAATTGACCGGCCACGTGAGGTAATTTATTTATACTCTCCAAAAGAGCGTCAATAGAGCGATATACACCAGGTGCAACTTGGTCTCTATCAGCGCGTCTCCGTGTTAAAAGATTCAAACCCGATAAATCGTAATCACCATCCTCGAAATTTACGAGATTTCCTACAGTAGGAACATGTAAAAGAGTCATCGGATAAGCAATTTCCACAAGAGAAACAGACCATTCTTCGTGCAAGCGTATCTGACACGGTAGCTTTGTTATAAATTTCGTCGTCGTATTATTCGGAAAATACTGCATACTACTGTTGCTCGGTAGTGCAACAAAGAAAGAGCTATCCTTGGAGCTCATATTTTTCAGGGACGATGATTCCGATCGTTCTTCTTCTCTGTCCTCTTCTTCTCTTTCGTCTTCTCAGATGACGGAGGTGCTCGTACTCGTGATCATTCTGCCTCGTAGAAAATACCGTCGATATTTTCGTTATTCAGATCGTGTAAAATATACACGAATGGTTCTCGATTCACTGATATTCGTTGTATCTTGAATAATTCGTTACTCCAACCACGCTCATATCCTTTCACGAAAGCTGCTTTAGCTGTATTGATGCGTACCAAGTCACCGACGCTGTATTTAGGTTTTTAAATTTTTTTTCGCATTACGCTCGTAATGCCGTGCTAAATTGTCTCGGGCTATAGAGGCATTTTCGAGGGTTACTTCGCTCGGAGGAATGTGCGTTCCGCTGTGTCTAGTGTGATTATAAGCATAAAAAAAATTTTGTAAAACATCGATGTAACGCTTATTTCGCGTGTATGTGAAGTAGCGCCACATTCGCTCTTTTGTTGTTCGATTAAAGCGTTCGGCAATCGAGGCTTTCATATCAGGGTTACGAGCAGCGCGAAAATCGATTTTTTTTTCTTGAGAATTTGCTGAAACAGAGCACCGATTAATTCTTTGCCTCGATCAGTTTGCAATTGCTGTTGGCGATGATTGTTACGGCGTGCGAGTATGCGTGTGAGACCGCGGGCCACGTTTGCGCTCGTTTTGTTACGCAAAGTCTCGACCCACGCGTATTTGCTCAACAAATCGATAACAACAAGCAGATACGCATATCCATCGTTGTACGTGGCTATCGAGCGAAGATCAGCTAAATCAGCCTCCCATACATCGTCTATATTACTCACGCTGTACGTACGACGGGGAAATCGTCGTCGCACGAGACGATGCATGTTATATGAATGCTGTGTCTCGAGTCATGGAAAAACATTTTTTCGCGCTACTCTTTGATCCACCTGGGCCAAAATTTTTGCTCGAGAATAGGACGCTGGATGAGCGGTGTCATAATAGATTTTTTGAAGAATTTTCCTAATTTTAGCGATGACCAATTAAATGGATTCTTTTTCTTTTTCTTTTCTAACTGTGTGGGGGGTCGATATTCTGCTTGTGCGATGTTTTGCAATTGTTCATCCTCTTCTTCATCCCCCCTCCCCCTCGATGATGTCGTTTTCAGCCGTGAGCATTAAATCTCTGTTTGAGTGTGCGGTCTCGGCCTCGTTGTTGTTGTTGCTACTGTTGCTGCTGTTGCTGCTGCTACTATCGCTATCGCGTGGTAAAATAAGACGCCGCTGCGCTGTCGGGGATTATGTAGGTGTAGACTCGTGTAGTAACTCGGGATTGCCGATAAATTCGCGTGGCATCTGTATCGCTCGCAGGGGTTTGGCGAAGTGAGATCGTCCAATGGGTTTCTCGCGTTTTCTAGCTCGCATAGCATCGTTATCAAGATCGACGATATAGGAATTTGAAATTCTTCTGCCATCTATGGAAACAACACCGTTACGATCCCATGTCATTTTTTTACCAATGGCGCTGCGATGCAAATTGCGAAGCAACGATATTGCTTTAGATACAAATTTTTTTGGTACGCTATCGATAATAAGTGTGTCATTGAGTCGAGATTTAACTTTGTTCATTAAAACGTCATCGAATTTTTCTCGTGACTATCGAGTATTGCTATGTTTCGTTTTGATAAAATATTCGGTACTGCATTATCGTACTCGACCATGTGAAGATAACGCTGTAAAACCTGCTGGTACGCTATCCATTTCTCTCTCTCGCACTTATACGAGTGAGAGTTTAGAATTTCATTCAGCTCAGAGTTGAGGCGCGATAGGGGCGTACCGGTAGTCCGTACGGAGGGCAACGGGTCTGTACTAGTAGTTGTAGTAGTAGTAGTGGTAGTAGTAGTAGTAGTACTAGTAGTAGTAGTAGTAGCAGCAGTAGTGGCGAGTCCAGCGAGACGATGTGTGTTGTCATGAGGAATAAGTGCAACTTTCTGGCATATTCCATGTCTCGTGTAGGCTAAGACAGGCATAAGAAGCAACTTGAGAAATCCGACACAGTGCTCGACGATGATCTTCCTCTTACCGCTCCAATTTCCCCTTTTCGCGGCTAGTCGTCAAAGAATTGTCACGTGCCTCTGAAGATGATTCTTTTGCACGTTGTTCAGACTCACGTTTCCCTGTAAAACGTTTAGAGCACACTCGCATATACAGCGTACGAGCGCTACATCTGCTTTGCGCAAAATTGCACGTCGTTGCTCTTGCTTCAGATAACACAGCGCTTGCAATATAATTATTTGCTTTTTATCGAGAGGTGCGCGCAACGCCATTACAAGCGCATTACTGGTACATCGCGCGTCGCATCGCGAACTTTTATTGCTTTTTGAGGCACGTAAACGTAATGGTATTGGTCAACGGGAAATATACAGGCGCGGAATCGACAATTATCAGGCGTCGATTGGTTCAAGTCGAATAATAGATAGTCGTGCGGTGCGGCTGTTGCATCGAAATATACCTCTTGCAAAAATCGCGGATTCTCGGGACATACCTGACGGGCTAGGTGCTGAATTTGCGCGTGATCTTGCGGATTTTTGAAGACAACGATATAATTAGCGTTTAAGGAGATATCGCGCTGCCCGTGACCCTGATGGAGGAGATTTTGCGTGATGAAAATGACACTAAGCTTTTATGATGGCTACCCTTGGTGAGAAGATCGACCACAGTATTGCTGGATGCCTCATTAGATCGTCAATGACCACAAGTTTAGGTCTTGTTCATTCGAGTAGTCTGCTGCTTGCGGTAAACCCTCGCGAAATTTGATTTTATCACCGTACTCTGAATACCTGGACTGCCACTCCGAGTAATAAAAAAGTATACGCTCGAACGGGACATCCGTCATTTCGCGTATGTATTTAAAGAATTTTTTTACAAAATATGTTTTACTACAACCCGTAGGACCGCTTATCACGACCATCGACGTCAATTGATGAGCAACACATCAAGAAAATCAAAGAATTGGTGCTCGAAAATCGTCGATTAACAATTCGAGACCTTGCCGACATACTTGCCATATCAATTGGATCAGTGCAAGCAATTTTGAAGGATAATTTGTGCCTCAGAAGAGTCAAATCGCGTTTGGTGCCAAAATTTCCGAATTTTTTCGAAAAAGAGCGTCGCGTTCAAGCATGTGAATCAATGATTTCTGACTATCAGGACGTCTACAAACAAATTATTACGGGCGATGAGACTTGGATTTATGCCTATGATTCGGAAACAACCGATCAATCGAGCGAATATCGCGCCAAAATTGAACCGAGACCGAAAAATCCATGCCAAAGTCGCTCAAAAATCAAGGTCATGTTGACAGTTTTCTTCGATTATCGTGGTGTGGTGCATTACGAATTCTTTCCTACTGGCCAAACTGTCAACAAGGAATATTATTTAAGTGTTATGCGTCGTTTGCGTGAAGCTATTCGCAAGAAAAGGCCAGAATTATGGAAAGACAACACTTGGATTTTGCACCACGATAATGCACCGTCGCACACAGCACTGGTTCTTCGTGAGTTCTACGCCAAAAGCTCCACTCATGTCGCTCCACAACCACCGTATTCGCTTGATTTAGCACCGTGTGACTTCTGGCTGTTCCCAAAGCTCGAGAGATCACTCCGGGAAATCGTTTTGAGTCGATTGAAGAGATCAAACGTGAATCGCTACGCGCATTGAAGGTTATACCTGAGGACGACTTTTTAGCATGCTTCAAAGATTGGAAAAAACGTTGGCATAAGTGTATTGTAGCTGGGGGGGATTATTTTGAGGGGGACAAAATCGATTTGGAAGAATAAATAAAAAAATTTTATTTTAAAACAAAATTCACCTTACTTTTTGAACACAGTAGTATACCTCTGTTGCGCAATAATTTAGACACTATCGAGATCGATATAAGAGACGAATTTGGGGATCCTATACCATTCGAGCAGGGAACGTTGACTGTGACACTACATTTCAAAAGGTCCCACGATTGATTACACCACTATGGATGATATTGACAGTGTGCAGCACGGATGGCGCCGTCACGGGTACGGCGGTATTAGCTATGTTTATATCGGATTACCTAATCAACGAGGACACGGTATCGGCAGCTTTCTCGGGGGCCTGTTTCGTCGAGTGTTACCACTTTCAAAGAAGGGCGCTAAAGCATTTGGAAAAGAGGCGTTGCGCGCTGGTGTAAACGTAGCCGGTGATATCCTCGATAGAAATACAGCTGTGAAAGATGCTATTCGCGAGAGAGCGAGAGATTCAGGCAGTAATCTCGAACGCAAAGCCTCTGAAAAAATTGACAATCTCGTGCGGGGGTCTGGTTATAAAAAGCGCAAAATTTCGCGAACTCCTCATTCATCGGACGAACGTAAACCACGACGTATCTCCCGTAAAAATGAAAGTGTAATAAAGAAAATAGTAATAAAAAAGAAGAAGACTCGTCAACGAACAGTTGCAGATATTTTTGGATAGCTGAAACAAGATGGCTTTTCTACATGGGCACTCGTGCGAGTGTCTTAAATCGGAACTTGAATTATTTTCACTCCCACCGACGCAATCTACTATCGAACGCTCCAATTGGGTGTATTACAAGCCAATATCTTCGTTCACAGATGATTCACCGATTGAATTTGTTATTCCTGGACAGGGTGATGAGTATATCGATCTCGCGCATACTATGCTTAGTCTGAGAGTGAAATAACATCTCCTACTACTACGGAAATTGCCGCGGGTACATCGTCGAAAGTAAGTGCCGGCCCTGTAAACAATCTCTTGCATTCTATATTTAATCAGATGGATGTATACCTGAATCAAAAATTAGTTTCACCTCAAAATAATGCTTACGCTTATCGAGCGGACATATAAACACTTTTGAATTACGGCGCAGCAGCAAAAAATTCGCATCTCACGAGCGTTCTCTGGTACGACGATACCTCTGGAAAAATTGATGATATAACATCGGAAAATACGGGTCTTGTGAAGAGAAAATAATTTTTAAATGTCGAAAAAACTGTAGACTTATTCGGTCATCTGCATTGCGATATATTCAATCAGGAGCGGTTCCTATTAAACGGCGTTGAGATGCGACTACGGTTGGTGCGGTCTAGAGATTCATTTTTACTTGTGGGGGATACAAAGAATAGTCAATGCGGCTTAAAGATTCTCGAGACATCGCTTCTCGTTCGTAGAACAAAAATAGCTCCTGGTGTGCTGCTCTCGCATACTAGAACTCTGGCAAAATCTACGGCTAAATATCCTCTTACGAGAGTCGAGGCAAAAGCCGTTTCAATACACTTTGGTGTTCATGAAGAAACTATCGATAATATCGCGTTATGTCAACTGCAGAAGCGTATAATTATCGGTTTTGTCGATAACAAGGCGTTTAACGGCGACTTCAGTATGAATCCCTTTAATTTCCAAAATTACAAGATAAATTATCTCTCGTTGTATGTAGATGGTGCTCAAGTACCTTCGAAACCGTTACAACCTGGTTTCACGAAAAAATCATCTATATGTGGATGCTTTTCAAACGTTGTTTTCGGGAACTGGAATACATTTCTTGAACGACGGTAATTCGATCGATCGCGATAATTATCGCGATGGATACTGTCTGTTTGCTTTTGATTTGACACCTAATCTTTCGGCGAACACCAATACACATTGGAATTTAATAAAGCACGGTAGTATGAGAATAGAGGTACGATTTGAGGATGCGCTTGCTTCAGCGATAAATTGTGTAGTCTACGCGGAATATGATAATGTCCTTGAAATTGATGCCTCACGGCAAGTAATGGTGGATTTTACCGGATAAGCGAAAAATGTGCTGATTCGGGATAAAATTTCGTGTTAAGAGACGTAGAAGCGTGTCTGTGAGTAACTAATCAGTCGAACACGAGCATCTGTACGGATTAGACGTGAAAATGGATATCGTCGTGGATATACAGGGAATGCGTGGTAAAGACTTGGAATGTATTCCCAAAGAAATTGCCGTGGCAGCAGTGGATATGGACTAGCGCGAAACCGCTAGTACATAACATGAGAACAAATATGAAAATGTGGGCAATTTTGAGACTCAATTTACTCGTAGATTGTAGAGTAAAGAAGTTCAGAATAGCATAAAAATAAGATTAGACTACGATTGGTACGATCCTAGTACAAAACACACTCGAGTGAGATACGCTATAAAAACAATAGGCCTCTCTCCTAATATCAAACCAGCACTCAACGAAGAAGAAATAATCAACAAAATGAAACGACACTTCTTTGACAACGTACATGTGATGATAACAACACTCGGAGTTAAAACGATCACCCGGCTGCTAGATTTACCCTCCGAATACGATAAGGAAGGCTCTATTAACCGTAAAAGGGTTGAACCAAACCCACGCGGAACATATCACGTACTAGGAGGTAACTAAAACCAAGACAGAAATTACAACACGTAACAGCAGAATCCACGTGAACAAACTAAAACAGCAGAATGTACAAATAAAACATAAAACACACAAGAATACCGCTACCAATACGTGACAGCGGTCAAAATCAGGGAAGAAAAACATCAGGGAAACAAACGTGAATACACGCACGCCGCACAAACACTTAATCATGAGGAGACTATATCGGAAAAACTCGTAATAGTTAAAGACAGAGATTCGGGAAACTTGGAGGTATCACCTCTAGAGAATTAACCATAGCAGAGGTGACGCTAAGCTATGGTGAGCATACAAGAAAATATCTAATAGAGAAAAAATAGAGTCGACCTAAAAAACATCCAAATGCCCGGTCTCAATTATACACGTCCAGGGAATTATAACACGAACCCTTATGGACATAGGAAGCAAAGTAGAGGCGATCTCAGAATAGTTCTTAACGCATAATGAATTAAGATACTAATAGCAGATAACGAAAATATGGAAACTGTCGAGGAACTTTTCCAAGAATGTAGGCGTTTGAGAATTCTTTGCCTGATTCTTGTGAGATCTGAAAGATATCGAAACACAATGAGTTCTCACTCATGACAGGGGTAAAATAGCCAGACAAACGATGTAGGCAGAGAAAATGGTTTTTATTTTACACTTTCTTTCACTCAACTACGAAAAAAGATATAAAAACAAATGAGAAATGATTTTAAAGTAAATTAGTGAGCCGCACGTAAAATTATATTAATTTCGTGCCAATGAATTATGGGAGGGAAAGCGTGAAGCAGCCCGCGCTGCAAAGCACGGCACGAGATGAGATATTTAAGGATGCAAAAAATGAGTTTTCTCCTCTTCACATTGATTGAATTTATGTAAATTATCAAGGTGCCGGTTTACCGTTCAATTTGAGTTCTGTTGAGCACGTTTTAAGTGTGAGAATGTCCGATGAAAGCAGTGAAAAGTCCGAAGCTGAGAGGAGGCTGGTGTTGCGTTCTTGGCTATTTTCACGAGAGTAGCCAAATATTATATATCAAGATGGCTGAGCTCTTCGGGTTGCTGATTATCTTCATCCGGTTGGTCGAAGGGTGAGACGGACAGAACCGATCATTTTGAGATTGACCTGGTAAGCGTCGTAGTAGCAGTCCGTAACGTCACCACCCTTGTGAGCCCATCCTTGCCTGGATGCAGCGTCGTGACTCGTGCAAGTGGCCACTTGCACGGTGGAAAATGTTTGTCCGTGAGCAGAACCAAAGACCCGATTTGAATGTTGTTGTTAGGGTGACGTCTCGTTGAGATTGATTATTGCCATTGGAAATAATGAGTTGACCATTGACGCCAAAATTGTTGCACCTTTGCAGAAGCAACTATCATCTTGAGAGTCGTGAGATTGTTGAATCCTCCAAGGATGGCTCTGGGACTGTTATGAGTGATCCACTAATAAGAAAATGTTCAGGCTTCAACGCTGAGGAATCACCAGGGTCATCGCTGAGTGGTTCCAGAGGTCGAGAATCGAGTATGGCCTCGATTTAAGCCAGCAGTGTGGTGAGATTCTCAAGAGTGTGTGCAGTGTCGCCCACTGTGCGTCGAAGGTGAAACTTAACAGATTTTACTGCTGCTTCCCATTTACCACCCATGTGTGGTGCGGCAGGTAGATTGAACTTCTATTCAACTTGGCGGATAGCAAGTGAAAATGCGATGACTTGATGTACTTGAGAGCCTTTCCTGAACAACTGACGTAGAATCTTGTTAGTCAGAGTACTTGACGTGAGGAATACCGCGCCGAGATGAGAAACGCCTGAACACTGAGAGGAATCCATCAGCTGAGTAGTCGCTGACTACCTCAAGAGCTGATGTGGCGAGACACACAAAGACGCAGATAGAGCCCTTGTGTGTTTTGTTCCCTCGTCCCTTCCATGTCTTGAGTGTGAGCAGACCGGCGTAGTCAACTCCTGTGTGAGTAAATGCACGCGTTGGTGTAATTCGTCAAGGAGGTAGCTGACCCATCAATTGACGAGCACGAATCCCTCTCCGCCGAGCACACACAACGCAATGCAAAATTAGATTTTTTACAGGAGCCCTTCCGCCGATGATCCAATGAGTTAGTCATACTTGAGCTAATGTGAACTGAGTGCCTCCGTGAAGAGTCTGCCGATGAGCTTGATCGATAATGCGAGTTAAGAGTCGAGCGTGACGAGGCAGAATAGCAGGATGCTTTCATTCGTATGTGAGTGCGGATTGAACGAGACGATCTCCCACTCTGATTACACCCTCCTGGTCGATGAAAGCTGTAAGTCGACGGAAGGGATGAGTGTACGGCAGAAGAGAGCCTGATTAAAGCACTTGAAGTACGCGTTTAAAAAACGCAGTTTTAGTTGCTTTCGTCTTAAAGACGTTGGCGGCCATCTCTTGTGCAGTGAGTGGAGCTGTTCCCGCCGATTCTAATCTCCTCCTTATTCTGGCCAATACCCTGACACATAATGAGGTAAGATGACATAGTTTGGTGAGAGATGAGTACCGATAGATGAGATCACAATGATACTCATGCGCTCGAGTGGCAGCGAAGAGGCTACCCCAGGTCGAGCTACCATATTGCTTAAATCTTCATGAGCGGTGGTTGTTGTTGGCCAAAAATCAACTGGCTTCACCATCCATGATGGACCTGACCACCACAGCTGGTGAGAAGTCATTCGAGATGTTAAGATCCCCGAGAGGCACAATTCGCTGGATTGCTCATGCCTGCCACGTGATGCCATTGAGCGTTGGGAGTGTGTTGAGAGATCAGCTGAAGCACGGCCACTATGATCGCCGTACGGCAGCTCGTTACTACTGGTGCTATGCTGCGCTAGGCTGCCGTGTACACAGTCAAGGCAGCACTTCGTAGACACTCTACTAAGCGAGAGAATAACATCTAACTCTCGCTAGACGGCGGTGTCACGCAACGACGCTTTCGTTCAGCTCAGCCATTTCGATATTTTTTGCTACTCTCGTAAAAACCACCAAGGACGCTACACCAGCCTCTTCTCAGCTCGGACAAATTTTCACTGCTTTCTTCGGATCTACTCAACTCAAAAGTTCTCAATGGGACTCAAATTAATCAGTAAGCGAGCACTTTGATAATTTATACAAATTGAATCTTGGTGAAGTTGAGAAATCTCGAATTGTGCATCCTCAAAGGTATCACTTAGTGGCGTGTTTCGCAGCGCGGGCTGCGTCACGTTTTCTCTCACACGTTTCGTGGCACGCAATTGATATAATTGTTCGTGCGGCTGAATAATTTCCTTTAAAATCATTTCTCATTTATTTATATATTTTTTTTGTAGTTGAGAGAGTGAACCTGGGAATAAATACCATTTTCTCTGTATAAATCTTTCGTCTGGTTATTTAACCCCTGTCTCGAGTGAAAATTCATCCTCTTTCGACATACAATATTTCAGATCAAAATAATTCGTCAGGCAAGGGAAAACGCAACAGAGTGAGTTCCTCGATTTGAGCTACTCTGTTTCGGACATAATCTTTCCGTCGTGCTGCATGAGCTTTGATCCACGTGAGTGTTACCAAAGAGTCCGTCCACAGGTAAATTGATGAGATTTCGATCTTGAGCGTGGCCTGAACGTATGCAACCAATTTTGCAAGTAACAGCGCAGCCGTCAGTTCGAGCCGTGGTATAGTGAACTTCTTCATTGGTGCCACTCGGGTTTTAGAGCAGACGAGTGAAACCACCTTTCCTGTGGATGATGAGTTGACAGTGATATAAATCACTGCAGCCATGGCTAATTGAGATGCGTCAGAGAAACCATACAATTCCAGTGTTGAGTTGCTCCATATATTGAACCAATGAGCAATTGAGATTCTGGTCAGATAAGTGAGATCTTCTCTGATGGTGTTCCAACGAGATGAGACCTGAGATGGCAATGGATCATCCCAGTTGAGCTTGTGCAGCCAGAGCTTTTGTAAGAGTATCTTGACTCTGATCACAACAGGTGAGACAAAACCGAGCGGATCAAAGAGTGGAGCCACATCTAAAAGAACGAGGTGTTTGGTAAAATTTTCTTGAGTTGAGTTGAACCTTGATGAGAATGTAAACTTGTCCTCATAAGGAAGCCAAGTCAAACCGAGAATTTTTAGTATGAGCTTTACGGTGCTATTGAGATACTAGCAAGGACCTTCAGGTCCGACGAGTGCCACTTGGTGAGTGAAAACCGCTCGCCATGCACAAGTTCTTGAGTTGTTTTGCAATTTCATTGAGCTGATGAGTGGTTTCCGCCCCTCCGAAGATGTCATCCATGTACCTGCTATAGGTGATAGGTGGCACAGCAAGTGGAAAGCGATATCCCTTATCCTCGGTAAGTTGAATGAGAGTCCTGACCGCTAGAAAAGGAGCAGCTTTGTGCTATACGTTACAGTTGTTAGGTGGTATGACACTGCGTTGAGTTGATCATATTTCCACAGAATTTATTGAAGATTCCAGTCTTCTTGATGAATGCGAATTTGGCGATACATTTTTGTAACGTCAGTGGTAAGGATGTGTTTGTGGTGACGGATCCAAATGAGTACATCCGAAATATTGAGCAATAAGTTAGGGCCAGTGTGCATGATTTCATTGCGAGACTGTCCGGATGACGTGTAGCTAAAGCCATTGAACACCATTGGTAGTTTAGTGGTAACTCTTTCTGGCCTGAGAACGCCATGATGAGGCAGATAGTAAGGTATCTCTCTTAATGAAAATGTTTAAGCCTTCACCATGTGACCAAGTTACTCATATTCATTTATAAATTGAGCGTAGAGCTGATCGTACTCAACATCCTTTGAGATTTTCCGTATGATATGTTGTAGACATCGATGAGCTTTTAAGTATGAGCTGCCCAGATTTGCAGGCGAAGACATGAGAGGAAGCCGAAGGATGTACCCTCCAATAGTATCACGCTGATGCGCGTTGCAAAAATGATCCTCGCAAGCTTACTCCTCTGATGTGAGTTGATCGATCTTGTTCTTTGGTGGCTCTTCTTGAACCCACAATTTTGTGAGCATCTCTTGTAATGCCTGATCATCGTGCTGCACGGCAGCATGATAAACAGTGCATGATTTTCGTTGCCATGAGTTGACTCGTCCAACGATGAGCCATGCAAATTTGAGTGTTTCGTCAAAATCGCGGCCTATCTTACGAACCCATGAATTTAACATAGATTGCACGTTTCGGTGTATCTTTTCCGTGCTCTGGTCAAGGAGAATAAATTCTCCTTTTACCACACCCGACGAGAAAATACCGAAGACGCAAGCCCGTTTTTTGAGTCTAACCTCGCAGAAAATTACTCGGGATAGGGCTGGAGTGCGTTTTGTTCTTGGTTGGGGATAATCACTTCACGAATAAAGGGGTGGGTCTTGAATGACAATTTCACGCGGAGCAAGATTTCACTTTAATTGGTAATTGAAAATTATACCTACGGTTGTTTGTTGCTGTGGTTCTTGCTGTTGAACGTTGGTTGAGCGTAGATTAATGTAGTCAGACAGACTCAAAATCGAACGTAGGTGTTGGTGCGTATTAATAATTATTTATTGAAATAAATCTACATGAGTAGTCGAATGTTGCACGTTCAATATTCCCGATTTCGCACGTGTTAATAATTATAAGTACTGTACTCGTACTCTGTACTACTTGAAACTATACTTTGTGAAATTGAGTCGTGGTGAAAAACTATTGAAGTGTACTATTTGATCCCCATGAAACTGACTAACTTGACTCCCCGTGAAAAGTAAGTCTAACTCCTGCGGACTATTAACTCACTGGCGGGCGACTTATTGACTGCCTGGCTAGTGATTAGTCCCTTACTCCCCATAAAACTGTCTCCTGTACTTCCCGTGAAACTGTAAGTCTAACTCCTGCGGACTATTAACTCACTGCCGGGCGACTTATTGACTGCCTGGCTAGTGATTAGTCCTCTACTCCCCGTGAAACTGTCTCCTGTACTCCCCGTGAAACTGTGTCGCCGGCCGATTTTCGCGGCCTTTTATGGGGCTCCTGAGAGTCGAAAATTCTTGTCGTCAAGCGCGTAAAAGAAAAGAAGGGATAAAATCCTATCCTGATTATAAGAATTTCCCCGTGGTCTATCTCAGCCATACACGTATTCATTCCCCTTACTCCGCAGAGTAGCTTCTCGGCATGCAGAGCCATAGATCTATGCAAGTGCATCGGTATGGCGCACTCTGATTTGTCAGCGCGATGTGATACACAGAGGACCACGCGATTAGGTGAAGGAATGCGCTCGAGGCGTTTTTCCCCTGAAAATGAGGCGATTTTTACCACCGCGCTTGTTGGCCTACTCTCGATTGAGTTTCCTAGACTAGGTAATATCCTTATGCTCGCTTCTATGTAGATGTGTCCATGGTAATGGCTCAGAATTTCAGCGTTTGTACGGAACTTAATTAAATCCTTCACATCAAACCACTAGTAATAATTTTGTTACAGATTCTGTAGTTAACTCGTCGTATGCAAGCTGATTTTTGCGTTAATCTCTTATAAATATTTTTGTTCAATTATGGATTATTCTAATCATTATTGGTTATTCGTTTAATTAATAATTACTCTACTTGTAGTTAATAAGTTTTCTTAAATAACTTGTCAGTTAGACAATTATTCTCGTGCTATAGAAACGAGAGTAAGAGAGAGAGAAGGTATTTTACTTGAGAGCAACTCGCCTAACTCGGTTACTCGTACATTTCGTTCGTACGCAAGTTGGCTAGATCGCCGTTCAGCCCTCGCGATAAGGCGTTTATCGTGGCGCGGAGAGTCGCCCAGCCTCGCTTTCGTGCGGAGGAAGCTTTATAGAAACGTGTTACAGTTTTCTCTCTTGCTCGTTTCGTCTTACTTTTGGTATTTAGATGTAAAATAATCTTAACATTTCATTTTATCTTTTATATATATATGTGTAACATATTCCATATAAATAACTTGCTGGTAAAACAAGTATTTTTATGCATGGAAACGAGAGAGAGTACTTTTCTTGAGAGCCACTCGCCCAACTCGGTTACTGGTATATTTCGTCCGTACGCAAGTCAGCTCGATCGCTGTTCAAACCTCGCGCAAGGCGTTTATCGTTGCGTTGAGGGTCGGCCAGCCTCGCTTTCCTGCAGGAGAAGCTTCATTGCAACTCAATTTTAGTCTCATCTCTTTCTCGTTTTGTCTATTTTTCGCTATTTTACCATAAATTAATCCTAATATTTCCTTTATCCTTTCTATATTGAAACGTTTCGCGATTTTATATCACTCTTAATTTTCGCTCCGAGACGCGTTTGTCCAGCGGCGGCGTAAGATCGCGTAGTTTTATAATTTCATTTCGAGCGATATCATCCTAGATCGTTTGGAGAGTGGAGCTTGTTCGAAACCAGTTCGTGCTCTGGGCTGGATGGGATGAGAAGTGTCTGTTGTTTTTGTGGATTTGCAATCAATCTATTAGGTTGTCATTAGTATCTTTATTGTTGTTGTTTGTGAGACCTCAGTTTAGGTTTTTGTTGCGTCGCATTTGTCCGTGAAGGACATGCGGTTTGTTACCCTTTCGTCATTGGTCTTTTTATTGAATGGGTAATTTCTTTCCTTTTTTATGGTGTTGAAGGCACTTGATTGTTTGATAGATATCTGATTGATTGTTAGTTCAGACAGAGGTAGGAAGGACGTTCGTAAAACGATCTGGTCGTTCGTACGGATTTTAATATTCGCCTACGTGAGTTTTTCTTAAATCTACGTATGCGGAATTGCTTCCCGTATTTTTGGGATCTGACTCTATGATTCGTAATGCGATGAGATATCGCCTTTACGGAGCTTAACACTCAATTAATCTATTTGTCGGTTATCGCGTTTGCTAATACGCGTTTTTCTTTAAATCTACGTAAATGGAATAATTTCCAGTTTCTTCGGGTTTTGACTCTATAATTCGTAAAGAGATGAGATTTCACTTGTACGGAGCTTAACACTCAATTTATTTGTTTTAAGGGTTGTTGCGTTTGCTAATACGCGGTTTTTCTAATACTACGTAAATGGAATAATGAATTTCCAGTTCCTTTTGGGTTTTGACTCTCTAATTCGTAAAGTGATGAGATATCACCTTTACGGAGCTCAACACTCAATTTATGTATTTCGGGGTTGTCGAATATTGTGTAATTTTGATTTTAAGTATTTCTTGAATTGCTTTAGGATATCGTTGGCCGAATCCCGATGGCCATTGGCGCTTTGCGTGTCTCTATTCAGATGTTGCAAGGTGTGAACTAGTTGCTGGGCTTAGTCCTCATACGGGGCGTTCCTCGGTACCTTCGTTAGATGTACCGGTCCGTCTTATTTTTAATCATCGGACGTCTAGCCGGTGTTATGCTATTTGGGATGTTATTGTTTTGGACTGCCCGTTCGCGAGATCTGCCTTTTGAGGCTCCGCCCTGCTAATGGTCGCGCGGGGAGTTTATAGTAGGAACGCGAGTGTCGTGTGGTGTGGTGGTGTGTATGATTTTACCTACCTATCTTTACTCGTCTTTGTTATTGTTTGGGTCCCTAGCTATAGCTCTCTGTTCGCAAAAGACACCGGGTTCGCAGCTATGACCAACTAGCTCTTCCTGTACCCCGGATACTGGAGCCTTTAGTCGCACTTAATGAAGCCACCTTATTGCGCCTTTAAGGGCTTTACAATTTGGTCTTTTAATTAGTACGATTGGCCTAGGTATCCGTTCGTAGCAGGTGGTAGTTGGTGCTGGCCCTGACGTGGTCCCACCCACGCAGGTACACCCTACGAGTCGATTGCGCGCGGTGCAACAAGTCGGGATGCCACTCCCGTAACCTGGAGACACACGTGCTTCTTCACTCTGCAGAAGACATGTAGTCACGGCGCTATGCCTGGGGACACGTTAATGCAGAGTGCCCTAACGCTGCGATTGGGGGCGGCCAAGGCGCAATGCAGGGGAATCGATTGATCGAAAGAACACTGTTTTCGTTACATTCTGATGTATCGGTGTATCGTTATTTCTATATTTAGCCGGGCTTTGTCTTTTCTGAGTTTGAACCGCGGTTCTACCGAGGTTGAATTTTGTTGGTCTGTGTTACATTTCCACCCGCAGGAGGTTCAAACTTTTCCTGAGAGTTTTTTATTGTTTGATTAATGTTTTTACTAATTATTTTTGTGTGTGGTTCTACTTATTCTTTGTGTGTATCTCCTAGTCTATCTTCTGTTTCGATTCGCGCTAGGATTGTTTAATTATTGTGAATTTGGTGTTTTACAACGTATTTTCTAGATTTTTTCCTAGATTTTCGTGCTGTTTTTACTTTTGAGTGGCTTGTCCGGTTAGGGCTTGCCCTAGTCTCGATTTGTTAATTGTTTTTGTAATATTTCGGTTCGTTTGATGTCTTTATTTCGTTATTAATATTGGGTCCTTGAGTGGGGGTATGTGGTGAGGTTTCATGTGGAATCCCCTTGTCATTTACTCTTGAGAATTTGTGGAATTTCGAGAGTTCCACTAATTCTTTTGTCATTTCGCCGTATCGTGGCGTTCTCTGCGCATCGTGTCGGTGTGGTGTGGTTGGCTTAAAAGGGTGAAGCTGACTATGCCTTCTTAGCGGGGTAAGGCGTTTGTTGTTACGCGTTGTTCCGCCTGCTTCCTAGTGGGGCGGGGGTACTACGCTGGGTCTGTACTGTGCGATATTGCTGTTTGGCCTGCCCCTCGTCTTACTCGTGCGAGCTTCTTGCGAGCTGTGTTTGTTTTGATAGTAGTTTCTTTTACTTTAGGTGGGGCCTGTGTCTGACGCCATGCTGTTTTTAGGGTGGTCACTTGCGGTTGACCGTGTGTACCTACTTTTATGTTATGTTGCCTTAGTCCAGCCGATGTTTGTCTGTTCTGTGTTTGTTTCTTTTGTTAATGGATAATCGATTTTTCTGGTAATTCTCTGTCTGTCTTATTAGTTTTGATCTTTGTACGTTGGTGTAGGCTGGATGTGTGGGTGCTATTAAGGTTTTATTATAGTAGCGGAGCGCCGTAATGGCGTTTCGTTACAATATATGCATAACATATTCTATATATATGATGATATTTTTACTATAAATTCCAATATTTTACGAGAGACTTATTAATATAATCTCACGAGGAAAAAGGAAATTAATCCTGATATGCTGATCTTTCTCCTATTACCCGATTACACTGGTAAGCTCATTAATTCAATGTGGGTTGTACTCGTTTTCGAGTGACAGCCCTGGGTAGTTTCCATATGGAAGTGTTACGTCCTGGTCCCCCGCTATATTCCACGCGAAATTTTTAAAAATATTTTTACCAGTATTTTACACATTTTTATACATATATTACTAATACGAACAGATATATACCTGTTCTCTCTCTATATATATAACTTTATATTAATATGTTTTTATTAATACATATTTTAAGCGTATAATTATCCATACATTTTGTATGCGCGTAACCAATACGCGCACCCTGTATTTGATGCATGTAGGTATATGTATAATACGTGCATGCACATATACATTAAGACATATTCTTAGCCGTCCACTGGGGTATAAGCGAGAAACGCTGAGCAAAGCATCGCGCGATAACCACCCGTGCGACTTTGTTTAGTCCCACGACTAGAGCCAAGCATGGTTATTGAATATGACTTTGTATTTGTCGTGGCAATGCACAGCCTCTCTCGCACCCTAAACGGGATAAGGTTGCTCGCCACATTCCAATGTTATCCATTGGCGAGTAGCCGCTTCAAATCTTTAAGCTAGCGTAAGCAATCCCACGTGCCGGGCCGCGGTGCTTGGTCCAGGCGACCGTCGAACGGAAGCGATAAGCCCGACACCCGGCCGGGTTACGCTGACAGGCCGGTGAGGCTGCGAGGCCCGTTGTTCTGATTCTTAGAATCTAGATAGAGACCCGCGGGACTCGCAACTCTGCACTTTTGAGAGTAGGCGACTGGAGGGGCACTTAGCCACCCAATATACAGAGTCGTTGTCTTAAAAGAGGCAGTCCTCACCGTGCGGGCAGTTCTGAAACATCGTACCTCTAAATTAGCTATATCGCTCATCAAAATTGTACTTTCCAAATTGTTCACGGATTCAAGTATTTTTATAGTTGTTCGCGGATTTTAAAACTTTTTTATTTGTGCGTAGTTAACATTTGTTCGCGCATTTAAGAATTTTAATATTTGTTCACGCATTTAAACATTTTATTTGTGCGCGTTCCAATAAAAAACGGTATTATACAAGGGTGTTCCGTGGTTTTCATAGATCCACCCGCTGAAATCCCAACATCTCCTAACCCCGGTCTTCTTTACTGTTTTCTGTCGCCAAGCTTGCCGCGATTTCTCTCTCGTGGGCCAGCTACTTTGCGCGACGCTCGATCGTAAGGCCCCCGTGGCCTTTGGTCTTTCATTTCTGACTAGGTGATCTGGAGCGCGACCCTCGTTGCACCTCCAGATCACGTGTTGTTTGGTCCCGCACCTGGTTGCGAGTCTGCAGCACTCTACACCCTGGTGGCGCTTGGAAACTCGCGCCGGGGGATCTTTTAACTAGGGAGTGTGGCGTCAACTAAACAGTTGCACACCCTTCCGTCCTCTTTGCTTCACGAATCCGCGTGGTACCCCAGGGTCCTACACACGGGTTCTATTTTTCTTCCAAGCGGTTCGCGCGCCCACCCTCAATGTGGACGCCGATCCTCTACCTGTGTATACCTAAACTCCCGCCTACTTTACTGTTTTCTGTCGCCGAGCTTGCCGCGATCTCTCTCTCGTGGGCTAGCTACTTTGTGCGACGCTTGGTCGTAGGGCCCCCGTGGCCTTTGGCTTTTCATTTCTGACTAGGTGATCTGGAGCGCGACCCTCGTTGCACCTCCAGATCACGTGTTGTTTGGTCCCGCACCTGGTTGCGAGTCTGCGGCACTCTACACCCTGGTGGCGCTTGGAAACTCGCGCCGGGGGATCTTTACCTAGGGAGCGCGGCGTCAACTAACAGTTGCACGCCTCCCGTTCCACTTTATTTCACGAATCCGCGTGGTACCTCAGGGTCCTACACGCGGGTTCCATTCTTTTCTGAAGAAATACCGTATGACCACAAGGAAAGTGGACAGCGGTCTTTTTCGCCAACCGTTCCTAATTACCCAATAATTTAGATGGGCAAAACCCGTAAACGCGCGGGACGACAATTGCGAGAAAAGCAATCTGAAACGTCGCAAGGATCCTCGTTAGAAAACGTGGAAATAGCACCGAATCCTAACAGAGGATTAGCCAACGTATCGATACAATTGCGCGATTGGCCCGACGGCGCGGGGGGCGAACTCTAAAACGGGTTCCTGTAGCGGCTATTCGGCCTATGGTCGTGCAACGCTGCACGATCCGTCCCGACGAGGAACGACAGGCGCAACCGGCACCGTCAACATCATCGTCGTCTCACCAGCCGCAACCGGGGCCAGCAAATTTTTCTGACACTACGGATTCGGACTCGGACGAGCGTCCCGTCGTCGTCCTCGACTAGTTCGTGGGGAACGACGCCAAATTAGTTTTAAGGTGAGTAAACCCATTGGTTTTTTGTAGGAAAAATAAAATATTTCGACAAGTCGACCGTGCCCCAATCCCGAGGCAGCGCATTCTGCCTCAAAATGGGGGAAATAAAATATTATTCCGTCGTTGCGTCCATTCGTTAAAACCCAGGACGTAACAGGAAGCATAATTGTTCTTTTTGCTGCTGATATTTTACCTAAAGTATTCGTGTGAACACTTTAATAGTCATAAATCTTTCGTTTAAATCAACAGTTGTCCACTTTTGTTAATTGTTTTGCTCAGTTAATAATTGTTCGTGATTTCATCATCTTTGTAAAGAGAGAGAGAGAGAGAGAGAGAGAGAGAGAGAGAGAGAGAGAGAGAGAGAGAGAGAGAGAGAGAGAGAGAGAGAGAGAGAGAGAGAGAGAGATTTGATTTGATTTGATTTGATTTGATTTGTTTATTATGCCTTGGCAAGCCTTTGGCAAAATTATACATTCAAAAGTGATACAAAAAATGATACAAAAAAAAAAGTAAATAAAGTAAATAAGACTAAAAGTAAGATTAAATATTAATAGAAATACTATAATTAGAATATAAAATATAAATGAAAATATAAAGTAAGAATATGCAATTAAAAACAATCTACACTAACATCGTTAACCCTAGCATGTATCTACATAGTTAAATAAATAAGTATAGATTCGATTCTTGAAAACTTCTAAACTCGGCGACGTAGTAATATTAGATGGTAATGAGTTCCAGAAATAAATGCCAGATAGCGAAAACCCTTCATGGTAAGTCGCTGTACGGTGAGAAGGGATGACAAAGCTTGATCGAGGCTGCCTTGAGGGTCGTTCAACTGGAGTTGTTGTTCGTGTAAATAATTCTTGTATGTAGGCTGGTGCACTTTGACGGACGACCTTAAACATAGCTATACCAAGAAAGTAAAGACGTCTTGATCGTACTGTGATCCAGCCAAGTTGACGTCTAAAAGTTGTGATATGAGTGTCCCGTCGTAAGTCAAAGATAAAACGAATACAATGGTTGACAAGGCGTTCTAATTTTGTATTTAGTTCATCTGATAAGTTGTGGTAGACAAGGCAGCAATAATCTAATTGAGGGAAAATAAGAGAAATGATAAGTAACTTCCTTACTTCCATGGAAAGAGCATTGCGATGAAACTTCAACTTGTGAATAGTAAAATGCACTTTTTGTGATATATGCTGTACTTGAGCTTTCCACGACAAGTTACACTCCATAGTGACACCCAGATTGCGGGCTTCGTTAACGAATGGAAGAATAACACCATTTAGTGTGATCGGTAATATTTCAGAGAAATCCAGCTGGCGGGTGTAAGAATTACTGCCTAGTATAAGAATCTTAGACTTAGAAATATTGAGCTTGAGACCATTTGTTACCGCAAAGTTAGCTATAGCATGGACATCTTCAGATATCAACCTAATGCCCTGGTTGAGTTGTGACGGACAACAATCAAGATAAATTTGGGTGTCATCAGCAAATATCATGTGTTGTGAATTTTGTAATGCAGAACCGATGTCATTGATGTATAGCGAGAACAAGAGCGGTCCAAGGACAGAACCCTGCGGAACTCCTGACGTCGTAGGTAGCCACGTAGAGCAGTCTCCGTGATCATCAATAACTGCTTGAGTTCTTCCTGTCAGATATGAGAAAATCCAGTCAAGAACCGAATGAGAAAGTCCGATCTTCTTTAGTTTCAAAAGAAGTTGTAGATGCGGAACTGTATCAAATGCTTTACTAAAATCAAACAAAATTAGGATGGTCATGCGTCTTCTATCTATATTACGCCTAACATCTTCGCAAATACGCAGAAGGGCTGACTGAGTGCTGAACCCACTACGGTATCCTGATTGACGTGCATCAAATATCTTATTGCTATCAATCCAATCAGTCAGTTGTCTATGAATAAGCCGCTCAAGTATTTTCGACACTTCAGACAGATTAGCTATTGGTCTCGTATCTGATGGTGAGAGAGGCTTTTTTATTTTAGACAAGGGCCGAAGAAAAGCTTTCTTCCAGTCCTGAGGAAACTCTGAAGATACAAGAGAGAGGTTAAACATAGCTGTTAGGATAGGGCAAGATACCGTAAGCGATTTGAATAAAGAGAACATGGAAATACCATCGGGACCAGCTGCATACGATGTTGAGTTTGAGTTGCCGGAGATAGTAAGATGTACTTGTGCGCAAGTAATTTCGGAAAAACTAAACGTTGGACGAACTGGCTGGATATTGGAACTGAGCCTACAAAACTCATTATGCGAACACGGTGGCAGTTGACTAGATATTTCAGAATAGAATGCATTGAGTTCCTGCGGTCTAAAAAATTGAGTGGGGGATGCAAAAGATGACTTGACGAGGCCGAGTTTTGCTAATTCTTTCCATAATCTGCTGGGATCTGTGTTGCTAGACAGCCTTTGAAAGTGGAAATCATTTTTTGCTTGTCTGAGATTCTTCTTAAGCGTGTCTCTATACTCTCTAAATATCGCCATATCGAGTACATTACTAGATCTTTTAGCAATCGTGTATAGGGTGTTACGTTGAGCCATACGATTTTTCAATTCCAGTGAGAGCCACGGTGCTGGTGGCCGACATATACGAAATGAACGGAATGGAGCATGATAATCCAATGACGTGAGATACGCTTCGGATACTGTTTCAACGATCATGTTAATACCTAATGGTATGTTATCAATGAGACCGGAATTCCAACTAAATCTAGTACTAAAATCAAATAATTCAGTAATATTAAATATATTAGATAAATATTCACAAAAGCTAGTTTCATTAAAATTGCGGTACGCTCGCCGTGAGATAATACGGTCTTCAGGAGGCTCGACGTCGAGAGAATAACTGAGTTCAAGAAGATCATGACCTGCTATGAAAGGGGCCTCCGATTTGACAAAGGAATGTACTTTTTCTTTATTGTCAATAATGAAAACATCGATCCATGAATCAGAGTTGGTTAGGTGATGAGTAGGTGCAGAATCAACAATATGAAATGAGAGCGAGAGAGTTAATTGGCGCAGGTATGACGATTCATAATTAATGTTACTCAGGTCGCAATTAAGATCACCTGCAATAATTATATTCTCGTAAACATGTGTAAAATTAGATAATACTTGAATGAAGTCGTCAAACATAATACCTTTTGGTCGCCTATATACTGAAGCAAAAAGAAGCTTCTTCGTATTCGAGTTAGTAATTTCGACGATCAAATATTCTGGTGCATTGGAAAACTGATTTGGAGAAGACGCTAATACTTTTGCTTTAAGGGAATTATGGATGTAGCAAGCAACTCCACCCCCTTCTTTGCCTTCTCGATCGTTGCGAATTAGAAAATATTCGTTAATGCTTATTAGGTCATCGGCAACATATGAATGAAGCCATGTTTCGCTTATCGAAACTATGTGATAGCTATGTTCAATTATGGTCGATTGAATAAGTTCAATGTGACCTCGGATAGAATTTGCATTGAATTGTGCGACCTTTAAAAGTGACGAAGATGGTGGAGGATGAGATAGAACAGGATTTGACTGTGGTAGTCAAACTAATTTTTGTAAGTCAGTTTCTTCGGTAATAATAACTGGCGCTTGCCCATCTCCTTTACGCACATGAATCATGCCTGAGCGAACCCATACATATTTGTAATTGCGTTCAGAAGCTCGAGTTTTGGTGAGGAGAGAGAGAGAGAGAGAGAGA